>SNQJ01S0103463.1:6387-28527 GCA_010110895.2 Picea sitchensis
ACAATTTACAGAACAATAACAACAACGACATTACACTGATAAGCCTGGGGATTGAATGGATACAAAGACCACACTATTACTATTAATTGCAAAGTGAATGGATATGAATACCACATAATCCAAGGAAAGATAAACACAACATTATCGTAACTGTTCAAGTTAGAATGTAAGAAGTGAACATTCCTGTATATGAAATGAAAGTAGAAACAATGCCAAAAATAATTACATCTATGAACCAACCTGTAGAACCTCTGTGTAGATTCTCTTACTCTTATGATCCAATCAAAACATCAATAAAAATGAAACTTACATTGAACAGAGTCATCATTATATTTCATTATCAATCTAATCAGAGAAATGATGCAAAGTGATTCAAAATCCTTGTTTTGTTACACATTTCCAAAAGATTATCAACTGCAGTATTTATTTACCTTTCAACAAGTAATATACATATTTCTATTAACAAGTTTGATGTAAAATGGAATAAACTAGTATTTTTTTAAACAACCACATGAATAATGATTAAAAGAGACGAAGAAGAAGAAAACACATTTTTAATCATCCTTTGATGGCAGAGGTGTACATCTTCTTCCTTGTTTACGCTCTATATATCTTCATTATGTTTCCATTGTTAACAAAACTTTCATTTTGCATACACTAAGATTGGCCTATGCTTAGTCTATGATAGCATTGATTAAATTTGGCTTATCTATTTTCTACAAAATTAATCATGCAACATCTACTCATGGAGCCTACAATCATTTTTAACTAGGAAAGACTTCAAAACCTAACAACGTGTGTGAAGAAAAGATTTACAGTACAAAGCATCATTCGAGCACCAACTTGTGCAGAAGAAACTAGAAAAATGTCATCCAACCACCATCTTCCATATCAATATAAACTCTAAATACAACATGGATAGACTCTTAAGTGGTATAAGTTTTTTCGGTTTGAATGTAACTTTAAGTAAAATATATAGTTTGAAATTCATTGATATAAAGTTGTATCACAACTCGATTCCCCTAACTCAAGTTACAATTCTTCTCACCTAGGGAAAAACAAAGTTTGGACCACAATTTAAAAATCACAAACTAAAGAAAACTCGGTTCAGATTCCTATGTGTCTCCATCATCAGTAAGAGTTTGATGCTGGAAAAACCCAAAATCTTACGAGCTAAGTGCCATATTGAGAATAATTATTGAGCATACCTTGAAAATTTTAGACCAAATAATCCCTGGTGTGCACATCAAAAGGGTTTGTTGCAAAAATGAGATTGAGAATGATGATGATGAAAAATACTCTCATAGTTTGACTTCCAATCGAGTGTGGCCCTTAGTAAGATCAAATGGTGTTGTTACCAAGATATTGTAGGACAAGGAAGATCAATTGAAAAGGTAGTTCCCAAACTAAAGGCATCAGTTCAGCATCCAAGGGAGATAAAACATGAGGTATTATCAGCTTGAGGGATTATCTAATATTCTTGTTATTATCAGCTTGAGGAATTATCTGATATTCTTGTTATTCATAACACTTACTCACTCTTGAAGAAGGGTAAGTTATCTTTCAGCTGTAAGAGTTTATAACAGAGTGCACTATGTTACTGTTCATTTATTGAGAATTGCACTATGTGGTTTTTGATAAATGATCAAATAAATAATAAAATATAGTATATAACATCAATATGGTTGTTTATGTGCTTCTGTAAATCTAGATCATTGAATTTTTACCAAATTAGTGTCCAATAATTTAAGTGGTTTACTTCTAAAATAAGGACCTTCGAATTTTCAGAAAGATATATTTTTGAAAAAACATTGGCATTGCCATGAATAAGGATGGAAACTAATCTCATTCCATGGTAGTCCATAAACTTCTGATAATCATCATATTAAACATATAAAAAAATTATAAGGCAAAACATAAACAACCATAACTCTCAAACTATTTTTCTATTGTGATTTTCATTACAACTTGCATACACAGTCATATCATATGACTCTAACAGAGAAAATATGCTCATTTATCCCCCCAAACAAACAATACATGGTATCAACAAAGAACAGCTTGAGTGGGCCTCATGGTTAAGAACATGTGTTTCCTCCTAAGAGGTCACAAGTTCAAAACCAGAGGGGGGTAGGGTATGTATACCTCCGTAGACTTTACCAGTCAAATTGTTGGGCGGAGGGGGTCCCTTGTCCCACAAACAAGGGGGTCTCATACACCAATTTCGTGTGGCTTGGCCGTGACCTTAAAAATATAATAATAATATTATTATTATTATTATTATTATGCATTTATATTACAAAGTTGTTACAACAAATAATGAATACGTTACTATTTGGAATTTTCAGAGAGCTCCATCCTAAACCACTGCTATTGTCAAGGCGAAGCTAGGAAACATGGCAACTTAAATTTGGGTATTCTTCCTCCTTCCCCAGAATCCATTATCATTGCAACAAGACTCACAATAATACTCCTGCTACATGAATCACAATAGCAATAATTCTCCACTAGATGAATTGACTCTGGGCTGAGAAATTCTTTGCAAAACATTAAGAAACTACCACTGAGAAGACCAACGAGTTGTGTTATGAGATTAAATTCATTCATTCTACACAGCTGATTCTACCCTCGTGGGAGGCTTTGTATGGAAGAAGATGATGATTATTCCCGCATCCTACATATACTTGATATATACTTAGTCAACAAAGTGATAATCCATTAACAATTTATGTGTAAAAGAATTGAAACTATAGCACATATCAAACCTGGAAAATCACCAATTGGAGATTTTTCATCGAGCGGAGCATGTTCCAAGGGAGGAAGATCACCATACGAAGCTCTTATATTTGTAATATAAAAATGAAATCTTCATTAGTATCCTTATTGACATATAAAAGGAGAAATAATACTGACTTGAAACATAGATTACATCAATTGGGAGCCCCATCAAATGTACCTGTAATGGTAGGAAAACTAGAATGAAACTACATCCTTCTACGTCCTTGGATTGAAGCCACAATAGTGGATTGTTGAACCCCTGCAAACATCCACCTATTGCTCCATTAAAAAAAAGGTGATGTCTATATATACTAATATTAACATATTGATATCACCACTATACAAAACTCACCTGGGACAATAGAGGATACATTGTTGGCATGAGGATGGCCCCACTTGTTGAGGTGTGGAAAATGAAATGGTTAATTTTCATATGCAGAATCAATTTCCAATCTACCACTTTTGTTGTTTCTTTTTTTTTTTCCTTTTAGGGATAAGGAAGCTCTTCTTCCTCTTCAAAGATGTCTCCAAAGTGCCCAACCCAAGAGAGAAATCATAATCCATGATGTCAAGATTGTTGGCATCATCCAACATTCTTTTCACCAAACCAATCAATTGTTGGGTCTTGCTCAAAGTGGGAGGAGGATTGTTTCGAAGCAATTCTAAGTAGCCAAACAACTCCTCTCTAGCCAACTAAAGTCCCTCAACATCTTGATCAACATTGTCTCTGGCCATGATAGTTGTGTTAGCATATATATCAAGGCTTGACGCCTCTATACTTATATCAAGAGACACATTCAATGAATTGAGTGTTGCATCTTGGTCCAATAAAGGGGTTGAATCCCCTAAAAAGAATACAACCAATCAAACTTTATGGCATGCTTACAAATGTTGTCGCGAATAGACCATGGGAAATCACAAGCTATAAAATTGGTATGATACCAAGTGACAAGATATTTCTTATTGGGGTTAGTTTGAATTCTAACCCAGTAAACGTGAGATATACTCTCATGAGGTTTGAAATCACTATCTGGAATTCATCTAGCCTTTTCTATTGATGATTCAAGCTGCTTCTCTTTTGTGTAGTTGTTCAAATACCCTTCTTTTTTCAAAATTTCCTTGAACTAGTAACAAGGATCAACATTTGTCAAGAGGATATAGAACATCCAATCCATCCTACGAGCACATTTTTTTCTTCAATCAGATAGAAATTTTGTCTTCAAGTAACTATGGTATGACTCAACAACATTGTTGGTCTCTTGATTTGCATGGGGAAAATCTCGACAGCCTTTGACCCACATCCCTAAATATAAAAAACCAAGTTACTGGAGATATCTTATGATTTTGAAACACAAAAATGGAAACACAAGAACGAATATGTGGACTTACTAATCTTATCACCAATAACCCAACTCTCTTGAAAATAGTCCAAAAGTTTCTCTTCATTTGTGAATTTGATGAAAAAATGATTGATTTCATTGCCCACTTCATCTTTGGAACAATTCTTCATGATACGACCTAGCTCATTCAACATCTCTTTTGCATTTTCTGGACTACTAGCCAAACGATTCACATTTTTTAGCTATGGCCTCTATACATGCCAAACACACAATATCACTTCGGTCCTTGTGATCCTCTTGCCACATTCAATTCATTTCAGGTGGGACAATTTTCATGTAAATATAAGTTACAATGTAAAATAACAAATTTGAAGACATGTAACATATATATCCTCTTTTCAAATTTCCAAATTCAAACATGTAGTACAACAGATCTCGCCTTTCTCCCCAGTACTTCAGGAATGCCTCATCCAGTTGTTCAATGCCAGTGATCGAGTTTGTTGGTAGCTCTTTAAACCACTTGCGAGCTTGGCCATCCAAACTCTGCACGAAAACTCTAGTCCACACATCTTCTTCTGAAATGTTTATATTTTCTGCATAAGCATAGAATGCTTCAATGTGTTCTTCAGCTATGTATTCCCCTGCTCCTGTAAACTTCGGCATGTATTTCTAGTAATCACCAGTTGGCATGGCAGGCCTATGTATCTCCTTCCCAGAACTTCGGTGACAGTATTTTAGTAATCACCAGCTGGTAATGGCAAAAAGATGTGGGTTTCCAGGCGCGACAAGAGGGCATAATTTTGCCAAGATTTGTTCCATCTCACCGAGGGGCGCCTAGCGATAACCCTATGATAATGCATGAGGGGAGCTTGTAGGAGCATTACTGGAGGGGATAGGTAACTTGAGGGAGAAGATGGAGGAGATAAATTACCCAAGTTGGAAATGAATGACTGTCACACTTCACCTTGAACAGCAGTTTCAGAAGTTGAAGGGAAAGGGAGGCTTTATAAAACCGGTCGGTGCTAAATGAAGTTAGGTTTTCTCTCTCACCTTAGAGGTTGATAGATCTTGGAGAATTTCCTCAGGCAGATTTGTATAAGTGTGCATAATGTTCTTTGAAGGTTTTCTAGGTGATAAATTAAAAGAAGATGGAGAGGAATTTTCTTTTGGATGTGATGAAATTTCTATCTCAAGGGCATAATCTGTGATATTGGAAGAAAAAAGATGGTTCTTCTACCCTAACAGCTTGAGATGAACTTTTTATTTCCTGGGAATTTTGAATTTCAGCAGGGTTCTCAAAAGACTTTTCAGATATAGAAAAATGAGTATCAATTGGAATAATTAAATCAATTGGTACCGCAGATCCGTAGGTTCGTTTCATGCAAAGTTTTGCCTTGCCGATGGATTTTTTCTCGATTAGAACCCATGTTGCTTCAGCCTGGCCTCTGGTTTGTCCTCGCGTATTTTGGGAGCTCTTCACAATGGGAGAGTCATGATGAATGCAACCAAGTGATGTCCGTAGTTTTGTTCATCATCAAAGTTGATCTACGTCGCTCTGCAGAAGTTGAGCTTCGATCACCGGCACCCGCCAATTTGTTATCACTCCGTGGAACTCTCCTAGGTCGTAGCTCCAGATGCCTGGTAACTTTCTCTTTTTGGAAATATTTTCTTTAATATTTGATATGAAGTTTTGTGGATCAAAATGAATATCTAAGTACTTGACAGTCTTGAAAACACAGTCAAGACTGTCTAGAGATACAAAATCTCACAAGGATTTCTAGCACCGTGGTCAGATAAAGTTTGATTACATGGGGAAAAGAAGGCTATTGTCGTGCATTTTCGCGTTTCATGCCAACAAACACAATGGGTCTAATAACCAAGAAAATAACTTATGATTATAAGCTAAAACAATTACTCAGTTGAGATGACAAATACCTAAATCGGAATGGAGTTTCAAATAAAGGACTTCACCTATAAGTTATAAAGAACAAGAGAAAATCTGACACCGAAAGAAGTTTGGTAATTTTATAAAATAAGTAATAGGTCTTTAGATTACAGGTACATCATAGCCCTCAAAATCAACCTCTTGTTTGATATGAAAATAAAGCGTTATAGCCTTTACAAACAGTTGAATGGATCCTAAAAGAATGGATCTGTTATTAAATGAAACAGTTCTATTCTATTTAAATAACTCTAACATTAAAGTCTTCAAAGGCTAAACTAAGAGGTCGCACTGCCTTCAGCCTCCAAAATTCGCCATATTGACTCCTCCAGCTTTCAGCATATGCAACGTGGTGAAATAACATGACACCGGTGATAAGACCGGTTTCAACCTTTCCATCAATGGGCAAGTTTCTTAGGCAATGATTTTGAATGTAAATCCTAAAAATTAATTAATCTCCTCGAGGTTGAACTCTGTATGCAATTCTTAATAGTTCACGGATTCATGGTATTATCTTCAAACATACTAGGAACTTTGTGATTCTACTGAAACCCTGTTTTGCCCAAATTTCAACAAATGCGAACCGCTTGAGTTTTTCACGGAGTTAGTCGCTGGAAAGCTATCGCTTTCCAATAACCAACGGGTAATCTAAATAGTAAAGGTAGCAATCGCTGAAAGTCCCAATAAAGTGCACAAAAAGAAACTTCATTTCTGAAAATGACAAAACAAAATCAATGGCATCCGACTTCCCACCCAGACAAGTTGATCACCACCGAAAGAACCTTCATGTCTGAATGAGGTTTTCGTTTCAATTTTTGTTTTAACCCCCTGATCTACTTCTTGAGGTGCTTGGTAAGAAATTGCAGGCTGTTGCAGTCTTTGGAAAGTTTTGCCTTCCTTTCCTCTCCGACGCTTCCTTTACGCCTTTCAAATGTCGTGATTCGCCTTTGGCAAAGTTAAGCCGACTTTTATTCATCTAATCACCCACTCCAAGACTTTGTCGGCAATTACTTCTTTTGGATGTTTGATCCTTTGAGATTTGTTTGACCTAGGTTTTTTTTCTCCCCGGCTTCCACCGACCGAAGTTTGATACCCGGCACATTCAAATCGGGATTGTTTGCAGGAACCTTAACCTGTGGTATTGACTTATTGCTCGATTCGCAATCCTATGCAAGGTAAGCTGAGTAATACCTTGCCCCGCTACCGCCTCGCTTGCGCCTGCATTCTTGTTGTGGATTCGGCTTCCGGTTGTCTCCGCTCAAAATTTAGTTTCCTTTTTGACCTGTGGGACTTCAATCCAGATAATCTATCTTCCTCAAGGTCCCGGTAAAGCCCTTCTTCCATTGATCTACCTCAGGGATACTTTACACCACCCATCCTGCTCATCTGTCATTCGTCTGTATACTCAAGTCTCCTGCACAGAAAAGTGCTCCCATGTCCCTCCGTTGTTTTAACTCTTGGAGGAGAATCAATTTACTGAGGCCTAGGGGTGACAAAGAGTACTTTTTATCCTCAAAGGTTGAGCTCTAATTCTCCTGCATACCTTTGTCAAACTGTGATATAAGAAATAAGGCAAATTGATGGGGGTCTTCCATGTAAAATGGTCCATGAGTTTAAAGTGATACATAATCAATTTATCATATCTTCCTTCCGATGTAATGTGGCAATTGAATGCCTTTGAATAAATCCTGCCACTCTTCATCCAAATATGAAACGAGCATACCTTTACTCCACGCTTTGTGTTGTACCCATCCTTCGATAGAACCCCAAATCCTGATTTTTAGAGCTGGAGTCCATTCTTTGACCGCTTATTTGCAATCCCGTAGTCACAGCAGTTGTCGGCAATCCTGTAGCTGCTGCAATGAACTCCTCATCCACTTTGATTTCCACAGAGCCGACCCGAGCTCTGTTGCCATCAAATGTCTTGGCGAAGGCTTCAGCCGTGGCTTGGTGACACCCAATTTGCAATCTTTCTACAAATTCCATACATCTCGCATTTGAAAAGTGTCTCTGAACCTCGGGATGCGATTTCAAAAAGGATAAGTTATCCAATTCTCGTTTGAGTAAAACGCCACCGCATTTTCTCACCATTCTGCAGCTCCGACACTTGACCACTGTAATTCCTATAACCTCTTTAGTCGAACCGAGGTTCTGCGCTGCTGAAAGCAGTCTCGGCTTCGACTCTGTGTTGTATCAAATGAAAACCTCGACTATATTTTGGAAACAACTTGTAATATGCAAACTCTGCCTGATTTGATGGTGACAGGCCGACGATACCTCCTCTGTACTTGCGTCGTCGAACACAAACTTGCCATTTCGGGTGTGATGAGAGTTGAGCGTGGGTTCTGGAAGGATTTCGAATTACCATCATATCCTGACACCCATGATTGAATTTCTATGATCGCCCACTCCCACCAGCGCATGTCTTGGATTTTCTCTGACGTGGGGGTGATCAC
Source organism: Picea sitchensis (assembly GCA_010110895.2). Classification (NCBI taxonomy): domain Eukaryota; kingdom Viridiplantae; phylum Streptophyta; class Pinopsida; order Pinales; family Pinaceae; genus Picea; species Picea sitchensis. The sequence continues at coordinate 14,904 of SNQJ01S0103463.1, forward strand.
CTCATCATTTCTTTCATACGTGGATAACGAGCACGTGATTCCTGCTTCATGCAGCAACGGTGCATGGAGAACGCCTCTTCCACCATGCTCGCTTGCTACTTTCACCAGCACACGACTCCTTTGAAAACCCCTGTTAGCTGCGGAAAGTATGTACTTTCCACAGCGCACCGATTTATAGAAAACTTACCTTAGCTGCGGAAAGTGATTACTTTCAACAGCGTGCCATATCACTTGAAAATGTTCCTTAGCTGTGGAAAGTAGGTACTTTCCACAGCGCTCCATGTGCGAACTGACTGTCAGACCTTTTACGCTTTTTCACTTTCTACAGCGCATTAACTGATGAAATGACGTCCTCAGCTGTTGAAAGTGGGCGTTTCCACAACGCACAATGAATCTTTCGGACGTTGGTTAGCTGTTGAAAGTGAGTCATGCCAATTTACAAAAAGAAGACTTCATGGACCTCATTTATTCCCAGGACAAAAACAGAAACCTAAGCTTGCATCCAAAGAAACTCAAAAATAATTTGAAGTGACAACCTAACACCTAAAGGAAAACAAATAAATCGACAAGTTTATTTGAGGAGTTAACAGACGTATTTGGTAACACCTATGCATGAGGTGCTCCAACCATAGTGCAATATCTTCTAATGTGTTTCATGATGCCACCAACCATGCTACTGGCACCCCACTTTGTTGTTCATTGAAAGCCACGAGTGTGTACAACTGATACTTTCATATTTAAAAAACATACGTAGTCCAATTTAGGTCACCAATAATATTGAACTAGCCAACTCAAATGATTATACTAAATCAATCATTGACAACACACTCATCCCATATTTATTTGTATTTAATGTCAAATCCATGACTATTATGCGATAGCCTGACCATGGTATCCAACATCCATTTTGTTTGGATTCCAGCTATGAAAGGGACATCTCCACCATTGGGCTTCTGGTAAAATAAAAAATCATCCTTGTGTTTTTCATACCAAAGGTTCACACTTTTTTCATCCTTTTTGTTTAACTGGTAATTCCTCTTCATCAAACAATTGTAGATATGAAACATGTTTTCTACACAAGAAAAGTCCCTATCTCGATCTACCACATCCATGTCAACATATTTATTTATGTGCATTTTACACACTTCCAAAACAAACACTTTCCATGTATGAAACCATGTCTCTTGAAAGCCTTGGCTTATGCTTCGACCTAGACTCACATGAAGTGTCATCATCGCCATGACAGGGCCATCCATTCTCATCTTCATTCTCAAACATGTTATATTCCAAAATTGCTATATTAGGGCTTTGAACCATAACCTTTGCTATAAAATGGCACTGACAACCCCTCTTTTGCACAAATGATTGTGTCGTATTTTTTCCTCTATTGTTCTGTGGGCCGTATGAGAAAGCATAACAACAGAATAAATTTTGAAATGATAATACATATGAGAAATAGTAAAGTGTTATTGTTACCAACAACTAATCAAGAAACTTTTAAAATACTTACAACTCATATATCTTGGCAACACTAGCTCTTGAGCTTGGGGGTTTGTTTTGTCGGCGAATGAAAGTGCACAGATCTATTGGATTATTTTCTTCTCTAATAAAGTCAGGAACTCTAAGTAAAGGGATTCTTTTAACTCAATCAATGCTCAATTTGTTTCCATATACTTCAGACCAGACCAAATCTTCATTAGAAAAGATTATATTGTCTTTTGGGTCTTGAACCGGGAGGTCCATGATAGTCTTCCATTTCTTTAACATTTTGTATCAATGTCTACAAACAATGTACAAACATATTAGGAAAAATGAAACACCATTCAAAAGATTTCCATTTTAAGCCTTCTCTTAGAGTTAGAAATGATAATATTCTAAAGAACTCAATTATTACCAAAAACACACATTGTGCTATGGATGGACCAACTAGTGATAAAACACACATCTCTACAAGGATCATGGGAACTCATGGTTATGTTTCTCCTGAGTATGTAGCAACAGGTGACTAGGTCTAACTTCATAGGTTTTTCGGTGTTAACTTTGAAGTATGTTAGTATTGACAATTATACATAATCTACTGAATTTGACGCAAGAGGATCCTTCTAATTGGTAATATGAAGTGTCAATCTTCTTATAATTGGTAATCATAGGTGTAGCCATCAGTTTACATTCCTCCATCCTGAATCTCATCAAGATATCTACTACATACTTCCCTTGTCCAAGCAAGATCTCTTCTGATACCTTCCATACCTCTAACCCCAAGAAAGAATGCATCAAGCCAATGTACTTCATCTTGAACTCACTAGCCAAATATGCTTTGCACCTTGCAATAATCTCCTATGCACCTGTGAGAAATAAATCATCAATGTACATAACTAAGATGATAAGATCCTCTCTAGCAAGTATGAAGTAAAGGTTAGGATCTTCCTCACTCTTGGTAAAGCCCATACCTACAAGTATCCATCGATCCTAGAATACCATGCCCGAGGTTCCTGTTTGATTCTGCACAAGTCTTTATTAAGTTGGCACACATGAGACTCCCTCCCATGTACCTCAAATCCATGAGGTTGCTCTATGTATACTTCCTCCTCAATGATCCCATCGAGGAATGTTGTTTTCACATCCATCTGATGTATCCTCCACTTCATAATTGAAGAAATAGAAATAACAACTCGAATAGAAGCATTCCTGGTGACTGGAGAAAATGTCTTCTCATAGTCCACTCCCTCTTTCTCGGAGAACCCTCTCGCCACAAAACTCGCCTTGAAATTCTTTATGTTACCATCTGCAACATGCTTTATCTTGTAGAGCCACCTATAATTCACAACTAACTTCCCCTCCAGTATTCACACCATGTCCCATATATCATTCCTCATAATAGAGTGTACTCCTCTACCATGGCACCCATCCATACTTGTTGATATGTTTCTTCCTCAAAACTGGAAGGCTCAACATCAGTGATGTTACCCATAAGTGCCATATAGTTCAAAAAATTATTCAGAGGCATGTGCTTTGTGACCACACTCCTAGGATCCTCACCAACATCCTTCAATGTCTATACTAGCCACCTAGGTCTCCTGACATGGATGGAAGGGGATAACTCTTCCTCTCCACCTAAAGTATGAAGTCTTGATTGTTGCTTATCCTTTGAAGCCTGCTTCTCCTTATATTTTGTCACTATTGATTACTCCTGGTGTAACATCCCCTAGTCCAACTGAGGGACATTACGATGCAAAATACTCATAAAAATGAAATTTCTACTAACTAAATTAATTCATTTACAGTTAACTAGTTTCATGTAGCTTTCAACTACGAGTTAAAACAAATTTAGCTAATGTCTTCAACCATGAAATATAAGCATCTACACCATGCTAATAATCAACATGAAATGAAACTAAACAGTTCATTATAACAACATATAAATCATTCTCATTTACACAGAATTCATGCACAACAATAACACATGTAAGTAACTCAACAATAAGATGAAACACTTATATTTAAACGAGAGTTGTGCAACCAGCTGCTAGGGAGGAATGTTCCACCCAATCATAGACTAATTGTTCCAAATCTCAACATCCAATCATTCTCGAGTTGAGGCTAGTAATCCACAAAATAGGGTAGTCTCTCCCTGTCCACTCACAACTCTGAAAAATCACAACCCACTGATATCTTCCTACAACTATCCCAATTTTCCACCAACTCTCTTCCTCTTGACCTGCCCAACCCAACGAATGTACCCCTTCACTGATATCAATCCCTCATGCATCTCATTCGTTTATCAAGGTATTTCTAGCATAGGTAACCAATAAGCTCTTAGCTGGGAAATCAAGGGAAGTTGTTAGAAAAACTACCATCAAACCAACAACAAACAATTGTTGTTACAATGCAACTCACCCTGGAGTTCACTCTTCAGGCCTGCCAACCTAACTCTTCAATTTTCAGCTCCAAATATGCTCCAATACACTCCAACTTTCTCTAAAATTTTTCCTCCATGGTTGCACCAGCTCCAAGATATCTTTCCTCCTTTCTACTTTCTCCTTATGCACAAAAATTGACTAACTAAACCCGTTGTCCCAACCCATACGAATTTCTCTCCTTTGGCTTGCTTACTTGACTCACACACTTCCCCAAGATGATTTTACTCAACCCCCATGTGCCCAATAAATTTGACATGTTACCACTCACACCCATGACCCTCTTACATGTATTCAATGATTGGGTTTGGGAACAATCAATCATAAATTGGAATATTCATATACAAATAGCAATTTTAGGAAAATGGGTTGAATTAATATTCATGGGTATTTCCCCCTTAGACCCCTCTTAGACATTATCCTATACACTCCCCTCTCTTGTGGATTAATTCAACCCTCATCTCTTGTCCATGTCCCCCTTAGCAGTTGGCATCACATTTTATTATTAAAACATAGATATACAACTCACATATTACATCGCTTTGGTCATAGCTGCACATTTTATCTACAAAAAAATTAATTAAAATGGGGATTATAGTGAGGATGTTACATTCTCCCTTCCCTACAATTGTGCACCATCCTCAGTGCACACTATGTCGATATAAATACATACACAAATTTACATCACAATACTTAGAAAATAAAAAAATTTCATTTTACAATTTTGGCAGCACTTCCAACCATAATCTCATGTTCCTCTCAACTCGCCAACCCAAGGAATGCACCATTCATTTATCAGGGTTAACCCAAGGGATATACCATTCGTTTATCAGATATAACCCAATGAGCCATTTTTTTATCAGGTTCCCCAACACAGTTGGCTAAGACTCTAAGATGTGGTTCCATAATTCTAGCTGCTCAAATAGAGTCTTGCATTCTGTCTTCTTCAAAATTGTCAAAAATTTACAGGTATTCTACCCACATGTTTTCCTCATGCTCCCATGTATCGTCTTCAAGACCGTAGAAGGTCCATTGAACCTTTACCAACCCTATGGCCTTGTTCCTAAGAACTATTACTTTACGGTCCAGGATGCGTACTAGTTCCACTCGGAAATCCCCTTCGTGCTCCACTTGGATCACATTCCAATCAATTATGTGGTTAGGGACAGACACATGTTTATTTAATAACGACACATGAAATAAATTATGCACTCTCATGGATGCAGGAAATGCTAGCATGTATGTAATTGGCCCTATCTTTTCTAATATTTCAAAAGGTCCACAATATCATGTTGCAAGCTTCGAGCAACTTCCTAATATTAACAAACTTCTCTTTGCCTTCACTTTTAAAAACACATGTTCGCCCACTTTAAAATACCTACACACTTTATTTTTGTTGGCATAACTTTTATTCCTATCCTGAGCAGTCTTTAAATTTTCCTTTATCCTTGTTATTTTCTCTTCCATTTCCTTCAATAAATATTTCCTAACAACTGCTCTGTCTATTGGATTATCTCAACTTACTAGTGTGTTATACTTTCTTCCATAAATTGTTTCCAACGGACTCATTTTCAATGAGGCCCGATACCCATTATTGTATGCAAATTCCACTAAATGAATATTATCTTCCCACTTTGATGGTCGATCAATCACATACATTCTAAGCATGGCCTCAATGATCCTGTTAGTCTTTTCTTTTTTACCATCTGACTCTGGGTGACATGATGTACTGAGATTTAAATTCATTCAAAAAACTTTGAAAAAACATTTCCAAAAATTAGATGTGAACCTGGGATCTCTATCTGAAAATATTTCCTTAGGCACTCCATGTAACCTAGCAACTTCCTTCATATAAATTTATGCAATATTTTTTTACTTGTTTGATGTCTTTACCAGAATAAAATGTGTTGCCTTAGTCAATTTATCAATCACTGCCATGATGGAATCATGTTGCTTCATTGTCTGGGTAGCTTTGTAATAAAATCAACCGTGATAACTTCCCACTTCCATTCCAGAATGGGCAATGGTTGTATCAAACCTGCTAGATGTTTATGCTTTGTATTTACCTTTTAGCATTCTAGACATCTGACTATGTAATTAACCATTTCATTTTTCTTTCCCAACCAAAAGTATTGGGTTCTTACAACTACAATTGTTTTATGATATCCTAGGTGCCTGACATATGGCACATTATGAATTTCCTTCTGAACTCCATTTTTCATCTAATTGGAATTTGACACATACACCTACCTTTGTACATGAGAATTCCATCTTCTTTGAGCTCATAAGAATTAATTTTTACTGAAAATTACTTTTTTGTGTTATTTCTTTTATATTTAAATAATTTTGATCTGAATTTGCTGCTGCAATAATTTGATTTCTCAAATCAGTCTTGTACATGCTAATGACTGCAATATGCTTCTCATGTGCCTTCCTGCTGAGTTCATTAACCACTTGATTTTCTTTTCCATTTATATGCTTAATTTCAAAGTCATATTCACTCATAAATTCCAGCCATCTAGTGTTTTTTTTTTTTAATTTAGTATTGGTTGTTCAAACAAATGTTTCAAACCACAATGGTATGTCCTAACTTGAATTTCTTACCCATAAGGTAATGTATCCACATTTTTAATGCATGTACAATTGTTGTTAATTCTAGATCATGGGTAGCATAATTTCTCTCATGCTCTTTTAATTTTCTAGACTCATAGCATACCACATTATCCTTTTGACTGAGAATTCCATCGAGCCCTTTCTTTCATGCATCAGTGCATACAAGGAAGTCTTCATCTGGATCTGCAATTTTCAATATTGGTGCACTTGTTAAAATTTTCTTCAACTGCTTAAAACTTTCTTCATACTTGGGTGTCCATTCAAATTTCACTTCCTTCTTTTGCAAAGAAGTGATTGGACTTGCAATATTTGATAATCCTTTTATGAATCTTCGGTAATAACCAAAAAACCCATGAATGATTTAACCTCTGTCATATTCTTTGGTGCTGTCCATCCTCTAATGGCATCTATCTTCTCAGGATCAATTTCTATCCATGCTACTGAAATTATATGCCCCAAGTAGTCAATCTCATTTTGGTAAAAGATGCACTTACTTAGCTTAGCAAACAGTTTATCCTCTCTTAAAACTTGCAACAATGTTCTTAAATGTTTCTCATGTTCCTCTTTTGACTTAGAGTAGATGTGTATATCATCTAGGAACACAATCACAAACTTGTCCAAGTACTCCCTGAACACTCCATTCATTAGGCACATAAAAAATGTTGGGGCATTTGATAGTCCAAATAGCACTACTGTGAATTCATAATGCTCATATATTGTCCTAAATTTTGTCTTATAGTGTAGGTGTCCCAACCTCTTGTGCCACAACTCACATAGGTTGTCATTGTTGTGTACCAAAGCTTGAACATGATTACCTTGCAATATTTATAAGGTGCCCTCTCTAACCCCAATGACCACTAAATTGTCTAGGCTAGCTTTCTCTAGACGTATGCGTACTTTTTCTTTTTGAAAAGTGATGGAAAAACCCTGTCCTCCATAGATGATACTGAAATAATTTTTTTCTTCAAACCCGGTACATAAAGTACATCATGTGAATCTAATGAACCTACTGAATCAAGATGGAACATAATTGTTCCCTCTCCCTTCACTACACACCTGGCATCATCACCAAGCTCCACATGAACCTTTGAGTCCTTCTCCATCAGACTGCTAAATAGCTCTCGTGCCTCTATCATATGATGAGATGCACCACTATCCAAGAACCAAGCACTCCTTTTTGTTGTGCTAGTAGAAAGGAAAGAAATCATTGAGTAATCATTCTCAAAATTTGTTGCAAACTCATCAAGTTGTGTCTCTATTGATGTTGTTGTTTGCATCTTTTCATTACCCTTCTTCTTCGTCTCCATACACTTAGATGCATAATTCCCATTCTTATGACATGAGAAGCACTTGATTTTACTAAAGTCCTTCTTCCCTCGATGTGATGATCCTCCATCACTATTACCCTTCTTACTAGATCTTTTTCCTTTGCCCTTCCTTGTCTTACTCACAAGGGCCAAGTTATCTTCACTACCACATTGCTTGCTTCCTTTAGACTCTTCTCGAGTCTCTTCCTAGATGCAATCATCCCAAAGTCTCTGCCAATCTGGGATATTTTCTCGAGCACAAACTCCTTTGACAAATGGTTCCCATGACTTGGGAAGACCATTCAAATCCATGTTCATGAGCTTTGCATCCTCTTTTTTCTTCCCTATGGCTATAAGTTGATCACGCACTTGTGTGATCCTCATGAGATAGTTGGTAACATTATTTGATCTAGACATCTGAACAAATCTGAGTTTATTCTTTAAGATCATCTTCCTATTCATGTTCTTGCTATGAAATAAAATTACCAAGGCATCAAACATCTCTTTGGTTGTCTTCTTCTCATTTAGGTGAGGGATTAGATGATCCTTCACTTAATCTAGGAGGACTCTTTATGCTTTGATCTCCTTCTTGTTGTAAGCATTTAAAGTTGTCAGATATGTCAATGGAGTAATTGCTTTATCCACTAACTCATAAAGGTCATACTCCTTCAATGCCAAAGTAAATCTTGCTTTCCGAGATAGGAAGTTGGATGCTCCAACCAATCTGTCTTCAACTCTCAACGATGTTGTTGCCATCCCTAAGACCTGATAAACTACCCTGGAAATAACCTGTTGCTGGAAAAATGCACTTGTACTGATCTAGCTTCTCTTTAAAACATGTGCTCCAATACCATGTTGAAATTGTTACTCCAACACCTAGGTACTTTGTTATCTAGTGATTTCCTTATTGCAATCAGATTAACAGCTCACAAAACAATAATACACTACTGAAATATTCAACTCAATATCATGCAACGGAAGCATAAATGAGGAAACCATATCAAACACACATGAACACCAGTATTTTGGGTAGATACCCCTAGAAAAAACCCTTGAGGGAAAACCAATGCTTTGAATGATTTTATTATGCTAAAATCAGGGCTCACGTAACAGGGATAATGGCCCACTAAGAGAAATACACCTAGAGACTAACCTGGAAAGGTTTTACCTATTATACGACCAGTTTTGGCATGCGTTTCTAGGTATCTGTGACTTGCCCTTGTGTGACCCACGAATATCCACGGCTATCTCCACTGTGACTCGCAGATGTGTACGAAAAGATCAGTACGATCCAATGCTCTCATGCGGCTTCCTTCGACTAAAATCCACCTACGTATGCCTTTGTTCTCTCTTCTCCTTGAAATGTATGATCTCTAGATGAAATTTCTTCTTCACCTATCCAATATCTTGAACCATAGTCCTTGGTAATCCAATACTCATTGTGTCGACTCTCTCAACAAAACTCTTGATCAAGTGTCTTTCTTCTTCACGCTAGCCTTGCTTTTATAATTGTGAGTTACAATCTATTTATAATCTCAAAAGTAATCTACTATTGAGATTACTTCTCACACTCACTTGAGATTTAGATTACATGTTGCATGCTAAGTACTTTTAGCATGTTTCTTAAATAACTCAATTAACTAATTACATAATTAATTAATAAAAACAATTTACTTTAACAATTATTTTTATTAAAGTAAATTCAAGAGTAGAAGGCTTTGGATGATTTCCACACGTTTAGACACATAGACCTGTGAGGAAATAATTCCCGTTCGATGATACCATTAACATGAACAAGGAGGTTGCAGAGACACTTGCGAGAGAGAGTCTTCGTGTGATGAATCTATGTATGAGTGTCTTGGTGAGATGAGACGATTCGTTTGACTCAACCCAAGTTGCAAACTGATCCGGTAGTGCTCATATTGTAACTATTTCAAAATAACAAAGACTTAGCCGAGTGTTAAGAACGGTTGGTGTTACCTGTGTATGGCTTTTGTTTGTTTCGTTGTTGTTCTCTTGGTTTATCATAAATGTATGCTTATATATGACTAAGTGTTAAAGTTGTTAACAATTGTCTAAGTATATAAGAGTTACAATAGAATAGGAGTATGACTCGTTCGTAGCCTAAAACAAAATATAGATATGCTCTAGGTGAAGAAGCTTATGTATATTAACCCATTAAACATTAAACATTGAATGACAAATATAATAATTCCAAAGCAATTCATTGTATTATGAGTTAAAATAATATATTCATTTATAAATAATATATTGATAAAAATTGACTATTAAACATTTCATATTAATATAAATATTATAAAATATATATTAGAAAAAATTACATCAGTTTACATCATTCATGTTTAATATTAATATAAATATTATAAAATATATATTAAGAAAAAACTTTTTATAAAAAGATCTTACATTAGTTTTTTTTTTTAAGTAAAAATGATGGAGCCTAATATATTATCATAAACAAAATACATAAGCTGTTGGTGACACCAGCTGTCCCGCCTGAGCAGGAAACCAAGACAGCTGGGCATCCCTATCCATTTGTCACCCAGTTTGCAGAATTATCAAAATTAATAAAATTGTTGGTGCTACGTCCTGCCCGAAGGAAACCAGGACTAGCAGTCTCTAGCATGAACCTGTTCATCCTGACTAGTGCTAAGAAAGACTGGTAACTAGCTATCTCAAGGCATAAGTTATAAAAACAAAAACCAAGTCTGGTTCTGAACATTAAGTAACCTTTGAATCGGGATGTTTGTCCTCGTCCTCGGAGTGCCTCCATCTTGCTGGGAATGAATAGGCTCATGCGCAAGTCAGACATTACTTCTTTGGCAGAGTTCTGGAATGTGCCGCAAAGAACATGTCAAGTCTCTGGTCCATTCGCACAAGGCAGAAGATTTGGTCTTCCAGCATGTTCCTCATCTCAAAGACGAGATTGAGGTATCCCCATTCGACTACAGGTGGTTGCTCCGGGCGTTGGTTGTCCCTTAACTCCTCGCTGGTGGCTGCTTCTGCTTCCTACTTTGTGTTCCAGTGTCGTGCTTATGCCTACCCCTCCGCTTCCTTGATAGGTTCGGGAGGAAACTCCTCTTCCACATAACAGGGGGAGTAAGGCGTCTCTGCGTTGGTTGCATGAGGGCCAAGCATGCTTCTTTCAGGCGGTGGTTTGTTGTCCGAGCCAATGTTCGAGCTCGGATTCCAATTTTCCAGCACCATAAACAGGGTGTGCTCAGGAGGGCTTTCCAGGCCTCCTTTCGTGATGACTTCCTCCACGCACACCATTGGAGGCGTGTGTGGTCTGTTCCTCATTATCATTGTTGCCATCGCCAGAGCTTTCTCAAAGTTCTCCTTTCTCTTGCGCTGTGACTCCGCCGCGTACCAAGCAGCTCCCCTTCGCGGTTTTCCTCTTGCTCGGGGCATGGTGGGGGTCTAGTAAATTTCTTGGGTGCTTCCTTGAGCAGTCGAGCTACTCCTGAGTATCGGTGGGGTCGCCGAGTGCTGCCACTATTCTAGTAAAACGGACGAGAGGCTGTTGCAGTTCGGCTTCGCCGATGGAGCGGAGGCCTGAGGGAGCGATCGACTGCTAGTTCTTACGGCTTGGACAGTGAGCGTGGGTGTTAAAACAATCGCCATAGCAAAAACAATCACCATGGCCATTAAAATTTGTGGGGTAGTGCACTGATGGCGGGTACCCTTCCCTTGCGCGAGGGGCCTCGTCGTTTGAATGCGCCTGCGCAGATTCATGCCGAGTTATTGTCCGAGGTGATGTGAACCGGTGGATGCATTAAAGCTGCATCCCGGCTCGCTCCCGCATGGCACCATTGCGTCCCGTGTCACCCCATCCGAGAAAAAGATCTTACATTAGTTTACATCATTATGAATTTTATAATAATTTCATATCATTATATTATATTATTAATGGAAAGACTACTACATATAAATGGACAACCCAAAACCCAAAGCAAAAAAGTGTTCATAAATACTAAAATTTATATTGGACAGCGCACATGGAGTAAAGTGTTTAAAGTTGTCCAAAGGTCATCTTACTAATAAGAAGAGAATTGTTTTAATGAATAATATTCCTTTTGGCGTAGAGGTTAGACAAAATCAAATGAATAGCATCTTGATTTTTATTTTAATACATTATTCTACGTATTCTTATTAGTCCTTGCCGGAAGGCCAAGGGCAGGGACTATAGCGATGAGTTCATCGCTGACTCACTATTAATTCTGTAGTTGACTTTTAATTTTTTTTGTATTGACAATGTTTAACATTGTAAAATCTGGAAAATATTTTTTATTGAAATTAAAATAAATTGAAAATCATTTTTATCTTCAATCCTATTGGACTTCAACTTTGAAGTCTTATTGCCCAGCCTGCATTAATATTCGCAACTACTTGCATTAATGTTAGTGCGTTGTAACTGTCAGCACCGTCCTGTCAAACTGTCAGCACCGTCCCGTCTAAATAGATCGTAATGGTTTTCCCTTGGATATTTTTAACAGTGATGTCTTCGATCACGAAACATTCATTCAATGGTACGTGCTGCGAAGGTAATTCAAGCGCTTTCCACCCGAATGCTCCCGGTTCAATTCCTATCCCAGTCCGTAGAGCTGAAGAAAATGAAGATTGACTCCGACATCAACAACAACAGCGAAATCCATGAAGGGCGCCTGGATGTTATTCCCACGGCGGTTTCCAATCTGGCATCGACTCAGGCCCCGTCGAGTCTGGATATGAGGAACGAGATGGCGCTTTCCCGTCACCTGTCTCTATCAGACGAAGGGGAAGATACTCCATTATTAGCGGCTTCGACCACTGTAAATAATAGTTATAGTAACAGGAGGCGAAGGACTGTGAGCGATAGTAATATTTATGGCTTGCGGCGAGAGAGACAACATTCTTTTCGGGAAGACATTGGGCATGCTGCCTCAGAGACCTATTTGATCACCAGATTAAGCTTCAAATTGCTCACATATCTGGGGTAAAGATTAGCTTTCTTTTTCAGCTATTTATCTTTTTCGTTTATCAAGAATGGATCCCCGGACGTTTGCGTATTTAGGTTTCTCTATGCCATTTGCTTTGCTGTAAATTTGCAGGTTTCTCTATGGCATGTCATTTGCTGTAAATTTGCCTTTTATGTCATTCCTTTTTAGCTCTATCTGTTTTGTTTGTGGGAATCCATTCTGATACTTCTGGTTATTAGGGGATTGGACCTATATAATGCCACCCTTTTAAATGTGCTGGAAATTTCCTTCTATTCTAGCGAGAGGAAAGTTTATGAGCTAAAAGAAGTACATATTTCTAAGGTGTCTATCACTCTTATACATTAGATGTGAAAACTTCAAACATTTTCTGATTTCTGGACGAGCAGAGAGCAAAATCTATAATAATGTTTGCTGATTACATCTATTATTTTTGTTATTATATCTTGATCCCTATCTGGGTTAATCAAATTGGTGCAGCGGAATTGCACCGGGCAATATGAGATAGCGAAACTCATATTGACTGGCTGTCACATCTGAAAATTTAGAAGCAGTGAACGTTGAATTTCATTATCAGCTCGCAAATCTATATCAACAATGAATATTGGAGTTCGTAAACCCTGTTCAATGGAAGTAGTAGATTAAACACTGATTCTGTGGGAAAGTGAATCAGTTCAGCTTCCCGTCTTTCCAACTTCCAGATGATAAAAAATACAGGTACAAATGTTTAGGTAAATTTTGGAAAATGTGTAACAAAGAGGGATAGAAGATGAGCCATTGCCAGCACTCT
>SNQJ01S0103465.1:4745-33755 GCA_010110895.2 Picea sitchensis
TGATTCATTTCTTGTGATCCTCATTAGCCAAGGCTGCATCATGATGTTGCTCAAGATATAGAAGGAGATCCTTAAGAGGTGTAGTGTCGGGAAGTAGTTCCACTTCCAAATTTAAATAAGGGATCTGACACTCAATGGGTAAGCCTGCTTATAGCCCGTAGACAGGTTTAAAGGTGAAAAACTGATAGAATTATTTACAGAAGTTCGATAGGCCCACAAATTTGAATATAACATCAAATTCCAATTTGAATTGGTTGAATTGATCGTCCACTGAAAAATAGTCTTGAGAGACTTATTCACAACTTCAACTTGACCATTCTCTTGTGGGTAATAGGGTGATAAATGTTCCTATCTAAACCCAAGATTTGATGTTAATTCAACCATCGTTTTATTCTGGAAGTGACTTCCATGGTCATTGACAATCTCCTTCGGGATACCGAATCTAGCTACTATTTGATTGAAAATGAAAAGGTTAGCAGTTTCTCCCTCATTGTTAAATGTCGACATAAATTCGACCCACTTGGTGAAGTCGTCTACTTATACGATGATGTAGTGATGCCCCTTGGAAAAATTCAAGTGACATCTAGTGAAATAAATCCCACACTTGGTGCAGGGACCGACGACAATGACCAAAAACATAGGAGTAGGGTGTGAACGCATATTCTGATACAATATATGGCATGCGTGAAACTTCTTGAATGCACCTGTGACACTTCTTGAATGCCTCAACACAATATTTTATTAACGAGGTCCAGATCAAGTATCCTGCGCGAAGAATCTTTTGGGTTTTTTACAACCCAAATAGATGACCGTCACATGCTTCGGTGTGATAGTCGTTCAAAATTATCTTTGTTTCTTTGTGGGTAAGACATTGTCGAAGAATGCAATCTACACCTCGACGATACAAAGTGTCATCGAGGATGAGATAGTTTCATGCTTGGTGTTGTATTCATCGATGCTCATTGTGAGAAGCAAAGGCACTTCAAAGTCTGAAGATACACAATTATATCTCCATACCATGGGTCCAAAGATGAAATTAGAAAAATATCTCCATTGATAGGTGACTCTTCGGGTATAATATCACCAGATTCAATTGGTAGCTCCAAAATTAGTTCGACAAAGACCAATGACTTTTTAGATTTCATGGAGACAAAATCCAAGACCATATACTATAGGATAACTATCCATCTACTGATCTTTCTGCCAATGACCCATCGCATTAACACATATTGGAAAGGGTTGATAACAGAAATGGCAATGGTCTTGCGAAGTAATATATAGTGACGAAACCCTTGGACAACATGGACAACCTCCAAAGAAAGTTTCTCAACATGAGAGTAGTTGAGTTCCGGTCCAACTAGGCCTCAACTAAGATAATAGATAATGTTCTCTTCAAGCGTGTCATCCTCCTGGACCAAGACCATGCTGATGGTTGACTCTGCAACAACCAAATACAACAAGAAATATTTTTTATAATCAGGAGGCCATAGTAGAGGGGAAGACGTCAAGGAACGTTTCAATGCTTCAAAGGAGTGTTGAGTTGCTTCATCCCAATTGAATGGGACCCATTTTTTCAAAAGACGCATGAACCCTTTAGTGATCTTGACATAATTAGTGACAAAAAACCGAAGAAACATTTATTTCCCCTATAAGCTCTGAAGTTGGGGTATTGTGCATGGGGGATGCAACTGAAAACATAAGAGAACTGACCATGATCTATGTTGTTGACATGATGAAACCTAGGAAATGAATCGATGTCATGCAAAAAATGCACTTGTTTGGATTCAAGTGAATCTGATAGTAGCGACACCACTCAAATATTAGTCATAAATGGGAGGGATGATCGGATCTCTTGCGATAACATGATGCTATATCATCTAGGTACACCTCAACTACGTGTTTGAGGCCATGAAAAGCGAACAACATGGACCATTGAAAGGTAGCTCCAACATTCGTCAGTTCAAAAGGAATCTTTCGATACACAAAGTTATGCCAAGGACAAATAAAATTCATTTTATGTTGTTCCTCGAGTTTGATTTGAATTTGATTATGTCCCGAAAAACCATCCATGAAAGAAAACACTTCACAACTTGCACACTCATCAACAATCTAATCAATAAACAGGGTTGGAAAATTGTCTTTCAGGCAAGCTTTGCTCAAATCATAGAAATCCATACAAACAGGAATCATGTCATGTTTCTTGTTGACAAGAATTGGGTTTGATACCCATTCTGTCAATTGTACGGGGTATATGAAACCAACTTTGAGAATTTTCTCTACTTCAACCTTTATCACCACTCTTTTTTGAGGATTGACCAGATGAAGCTTCTGTCGAACCGGTTTGACATCAGGATAAGTCATGATTTCATGTTCAAAAATTCATGGGTCAATGCTTGGAATCTCCTCATAAGACCAAGAAAAAATGTCGCAAAACTTTTTGAACAACTCAGTGTAAATTTGAATCTCTTCGGGGGAGAAATTTGTTCTAAAGAATACATTCTCCATGATGCTGGGTTATGGATATATCAATAGGAATCATTGTAGAAATACTTTCCATGTTTCACTTAGCGTATACTATGTGCACAACCAGAGGGTTAATAGGACAAGGGCTATCTCCATTTATAGTCAACAAACTCTCCCACCTCTATTATCCTAAGCTTGGGAAGAAAATAAGATCTATGGTGTAGATCATCCCAATGTCTGTCAAGACCAGTCATTTCCTCCAGAATCACCTCGTCAGAGGGAAAGACTAAGTCTAAAGGGTCTCAAGTAGCGAGAGAGTCCTGATCCCAAATAGGCTCGAGAACTGGATCTAGCTCCTGTGGGGGAGCCTGATCGGGGTTGGTCAAGGCTTGTTGGACAACACTATATGCAACCTTAGTAGTCCATAAGGGCATGGCCATGCCAAGGTGCCCTATCCCTTCCATCGAAGTCAATGGGGAAGGTAAATTAAATGGGTCGTGAAAGTAGCTCGTTTTAAAAGATGACACTTAAAAAATTGTAGCCTTTAGCTGGTCGATAATAGCCGAAATAAACCTTACATTGTTGGAAGGTGACAAATAATCAAAATTTCCCATGAACAAAATAAACAATATGAAACCTAAGTTGACAGTGATAGGTTGTGGGTTATCAATCATCGAGACCATGGAATCCCCCGATGAAGGGTCAGGATGAGAGAAGGACATTTGGTCGACGGTTATAATCCAACCCTCCTACAGAAATCATAGGATCCCAAAAATAGTGGCTACAACCACATGCATTGTGTAAGTACAACTCCGTCCTAACAAAAGATTGTAGTTGAGAGGTGCATCAACTACTTCAACCTCAATGCACACATTTTTACCCTCTAACTGCATGGGGAAAGAAGGAATTATACTGTGTGGTCTGAATGATTGACCATCATAATCCGTAAGCAACGTAGGTGATGGAGAGAACTCGAGCTAGCCACTGGCCTTCCAACATGCCAATGACATCATGCAAGTCGAGGCATCCTCATCAACCATCATACAAAAAATGTTCCATGTCAATGATTTCATGGTGTATGCCACTACTATCTAAAAGGCGACATGGTAAGGAAGACGAGGCTTGAGGTCGTTTGGATCGAAAATGATCATTCCTAAGTTACTAGTTTCTTCCACTCCCAAGGAGAACAAAAAATATTTTATCTGTGGGGAGAAAATCAGGAGAATGTCCAGAGCATACATTGCACAAGGGGTCGGTGCCAGATCCTCCACAATGGAGTAGTTTTGAGAAAGCCTCGCGTTTGGGTTATGGAAATCATTTTTAAACACACCTTTAGGGATGCGAGTAATCGTTTCTCCTACTGTCTTCTCAATTTAGAGAGGATTCAATGGGTTGGAGGCTGCCTTTCCCTTCTCAATAGATTTTGGTGTTTCATATTCATAAGTCCTAGTTGATAAATGAGCATCAACGTTCATCATGTAAATTTTCATGGACGGGTTGTTAGGAATAGGCATAGGGGGTCACTAACTACCCCCAGCCGCACTTGTGGATGTAGAATCATGAGCCATATTTTTCCTTTGTGGAAAAGGGTTTGTCAACATAGCATGTTGTTCCTGTGCTAGTAGCTTTTGGGCTTCCGCAAGATGATGGCATATGTGAGTTAAGTGGTCGTCCGTGCAAATCTTACATGGATGCTTCACCTTTCTCTTCTCAGTTTTTCCCTCGCCAACATTGTTAGCAACCTTTTTATCCCCTTTACCCTTCTTGTTTTTATGTTTCTTCTTTCTGTCGGTCTATTGGTTGGCCTTAGGAGTTGTTGATTTCACACTGTGTACATCCGATGTTTGGGTTGCGAGGGTAGCTGAACTAAGAGTCTGGCTAGCCACAATCTATTGAATCAATAATTGTTGTAATTGATTAGAAAATAGATCCATGGACTTTCTTTGTGTTGAGCCCACTATGCCATCAACGTGGGGCCCAAAATTTTGTTTGGACTTATCGAGAGTTGACTATGATGCATCAGGTAAGATCTCATAAAGCATGCCCGATTAAGAGTAAATCAGTTCTAGTTGTTGGGATCTCATAATAGCATCTTCCTCAAAAATCACCTGAGACATTTCTACGTCTTTGGACATGCAAGGAACCAAAGACTTCAAGAACCACTTGAGACAAAACATAGAAGTCACCTTGACCTTAATCAAGATATTTTTTCACTTCCACTCTCGGATATGATCTGAGATATGGTAAGCCTTAGTTTTCTTGAAGTTGGCCAGCAACTCAATGTCGACATCATATCTCACTGGCAACTAGAAAATGGTTCAATAAAACCATATCGAGGTCATTAAAGTAAGAGTACTACGAGTTTTCAATATCGATATACCACTTCATTGCACCCCCTATAAGAGTGCATTGAAAAACATGCAACTGGATGAAGTCATCTTTCAACAAGTTCGATGAGCACCACAAGTGAAAGGTAGTCATCTGATCACCCGGATCTTCGCCAAGATTTCCCTCAAACTTCATAATATCTAAAGGAAACTTAGTCAGCATTGGGGGCCAACATGGATCGTGAAAGATTGATTCATTTAACAATATCGACAAGTCTGGAAAATGGAGGGTTTCCAGAAAGGGTAGTTTTGCTTGTAGAGTATTTACATGAAAAGAGGGACCTGGATTTTGAATGGCACCAGGTTTCCAGGAAAAGTTGGACTGTTGGCCATGGTTTTGGTAGAAACCATGGCCTTGACCAACAAAAGGAAATTGTGTATGTTGTTTTGTCATCGGTTGACTCCCAAAATTAGACAACATAGCTTGCACATGGATTGCTCCTTGTGTCATGTTCCAAGGACCTTGGTTGGGGATGCCCCCAGCCGATCCTCTTGGCCTAGGTACTAACCCTTTCTCAGGGTTCCATTAAGTATGGACGGGATTTCCCTTGAATGAAATCTCTTGAGAGGGAAACAATCCCTGCTAAGGATTCCAAAGACCTTGTGTGGATTATACTCCATTCGTCACTCCATGTCAAGGAATGGTACCTTGCACAGGGTTTTGTTGACCAAAGTTGGGGTTTCCCCCAGTCGAGAAAGAAGACAAAGAAAATGAATTGTTTCCAAACACACCAAACAAATAGAATGGCATAGATCCCATCGACGCCATGTAGGATGAAGGTCCCAAACTGCCTCCACTAAACAAGCTATAGTTAGTGTTAGGCTCAATTGGTTGCCAAACCACACCACCGAGCAAAGGGGATGGAGGAGGTATATGACCTCCACCATAAGGAATAAAATTAAATGGGTTAGTAGTGCTTGAAACCAATCCTTGCAAAGGATAATTAGAGCTCCCTGCCCCATACCCATGGTCTATAAAGTAGAGTAAGTAAGAAATTCATTTGAGTCAAAGTTGGGAATCCCATATGAGAGGGGAGCACCTGTCGCATTCTGAGTATACATAACAGTGGTTGAAGTCATCAAAGGAATTGAACCACTTCCTGAAGTTGTGGGTGTCAGGACAACCATGGTCCTGATAGGAAAAGGTGGGGGAGGAGGTACAATTCCTACTTTAGTGGTAGCCATATCGGGAGTACGGGGAATCCTTGACGAAGTAGCAACATTTTCTTCCATTGTCGCTCGCTGGATAAACTAGCGTTTAGAATATGTCACCTCGGGAGGGACAACCTGAATTAGAAGCGGCGTCAACAAGTCGGTGATCGAAGGATTTGTTGTCCTAAAAACATTGGTCTTGAGGTAAAAAATGATATATTCTTCCGGTGAATGAAAGTATAAAATCAGATTTGGCTTGGGTACAATGTTTTGTGGCCCGGTTACTTCAAACGATTCTTCTTGATCTAGTCTTTTCCCTAACGGTGGATGAGGTGGCTCTAAAGTAACCAATGATAGTCCCTGAATCCTTTGCAACCGACGGAGATGTTGATCTTCCACTTTGTGAAATGATCAATCAACAAAGTAGGGTTTGACTAATGTGGAACACAGATCACACACTAAAGGTTCCTAAAGATAAATCAAGCAGATCACTTACTAGTGGGAAGGACAGTTACGCCAATCGACACTAGAGAAACTAACCAGTGTAAGTGCAACTTGAACATGGAAGCACCCTCGGGGTATACTCTATGAATCATGATCTGACGTCCTCCCTAGGTATTTTGATATACCCCTGTAGTCACCTATGTAAGTCCATAAAAAATAGGCAACTAAATTTCCAACTCGCAGTCAATCACTAGGAGGGTACCGTCGATAGTTGGGATGATCGTAATGAGTAAGATAACAATTCTAAAGCCTTTTAAGGGTGCCGAAAGAAATTGGTACAAAATAAAATTGAGGATCTCGAATGGATTCAAGGTCCACGAGGCTCCATAGGAAAATGCGAACAATATTGTTCCCAAGAAATACCCTCAATATAAAACCCCCACTATGTTTGGTTCATCTTTGGGGGGTTATCTCCTCTACCTTTCCTTACGTGACCTCATGTTTATCCCCTATGTTAGAGGGGCGTCCCGGACAACTCTTATGACTTTGGAATTTATACACTCTCTATCTCAGACTCCAATGTTTTATTTAAATGGATTTGAAGAGTTTCCTCTTCACACCTATTTCAAGGCCCTAAAATCCTAAACTAGTCGGTGAACCCTACAAACACAAAGTCTAATATATTTTAAGTTAAGTGTTAGTTTTAAGGCTTGATTTACACAAATGATGTGATCATGCAACTAATGGTGTTTGGAAGAGACAAAAATTAAGAAAACTTTGGACCATTTAAAAGAAAAAAAGATACTTCGAATTTAGAGAAAAATCTTGTAAAACCCTTTGTAAATATCAACTTTTCAAATTAATGTTTCAAGATATTATAATTGAAAGTTTCCTAAAAAATTCGTTCGCTTGACTAAGAAAAACTACTTATATTTCCAGGAAATCAAGAAAGAACTTTGAATCTGAAACTCTTTTATTTTTCAAACAAACAACCTTGGATACACTACCAAACTAAATGCAAGAAAAACATATTTTTGATTTTTTGAACTGCTTTAACAAGAAAAACCAAAGTAAAAATTATTTGTTTTTTTTTCAAAGAAAGAAACAGGAAAAAGAGAAAACAAAAACCGATATTGACAGAGACCCTAGGTCAATTGCGTAAATGTGGGGATTCAAAAAAGAAACCAAAGGAGGATCTAAAACTTGAAAGTTCACTCTAAACCTCTAGGGAAAACAAAATAAAATCAATAAAACAAGTTGAAAACGAATCTTTAACCCAAGCTAAGGCCAAAAACAGAGACTCTGTAAGTTCCAAGAAATCCCTGGGAATCCTAAATTCCAAGAAATCCCTGGGAATCCTAAATCTTATGTCAAGAAAGAGAAAAGATTCTCTCTTTTTTTAAAACACTTCTGAAGACATAGAGATTTTGGAGATGTTGCACCAAAGATCTCACAAGATGTACGTGGGTTGTCTACTGTGTAGACTATGTATGTATGCAGGCTGAGAAAAAGCAGAGCACATACACCTCTGGGATTTTTCAAAAAATAAAAAGACTACCCCGACTGACTGGGCAAGGAAATATGGTAGGCACCTTTCAGGTGACCAGAGACCCTTAAAAGACTCAGTGAACTTGATAAAAACTAAAAAGGCAATAAAGAAGCCAATTAAAACCAAAAACCTCCCTTTAAAACCCTAGAGAGACTCCCCGGTGGAGTCGCCAATTCCGCTAGCGGAGAAAATCCCCCTATTACTATACCAGGGTCAATGTACAGGTAGAGCTATGATATCCCTTAAAAGACAATCTAATTACTAAACTACCCCAAACACTCTAAAAGGATGAACAAAAAGAGATAGGAAAGTAGATTAGAAGTATTACCTTTGGTCCAAACGTTCAATAATGACCTCCTCCATCTTTGTAACTTCCCAAGCTACTGGTCTCCTCCCAAATCTAACCTTGAAGAATACTTAGGAAAACAACGCTACAAATACTCTATTTATACTCATCCATATTAGGGTTAGATATGAACTATTATTCATAAATCAAATGAAAAACATAAAGATATCATTTGGGACAGGAAAAAGATTATTTTATTCAAATCCAAACATAAAAAATTACAATCTTTGTAGGCTGATACTCCACGAACCTGGTCTGGGATCCTCTTAATGTTTCTACAAGTGCACCATCCCAATTCCTTATCTCACAATCAATTGATCACTTTAGGGAAATGGAAGGGATTGTATAGGAGAAAGGGCTAGAGAGGGAATGTTGAGGCAAGAACTCAGAAAAGGCCGCAAATACTTGGGCAAGGAGGGAAAGACATTTGGGAAGATTTTCTCTATTATAATTCTTGATATTGGAATGGGACCCAAGAACTCCTTTTATATGACAAAATGATAGTTATTTAGTTTGGGGACAGGCTACAACGAGTGAATTGGTTAGGAAAGCTCCAATATCCCGTTAATTTCGTTGAATTCCTTACAAATTTTTATTTTTTGCAAATTTTGTAGATAAACAAAGGTTTTTTAGTATGCATATAGCATATGTATGTGGGTAGTAGTGAAACAGGGCACATACATGCTCCAAAAAATGGTTTTTTAAAGAGAGTTCCTCAACAATAATTTGGAAAATTGTGCAAGTAGAAATGCCAATGCCATGTATGCATAAGTAGGGAAATTTAGTGCTATAACAAATTATCTCAACTCCATGCCTAATTCATGCAACGTGTCATCAGTTCATCATTTCTATTGATATACCCAACTAGTAGTCTTTTGACTTCTTCATTGAAGAACTCTACTATTTCGGTGAACTCATTTTCCAAAACTACTTTTAATACATTAATTTGAACTTAATGTTTTTTTTTTATGATAGCATTATATCCATTAATATATTAGGGACATCAAGTTGTTTCATGAGATAACCAAGCTTGAAGAATAAATAAGCTCTTTTATTTATTAGAACATCTAATTCAATCATCATTTATGTCATTGTTTTTATCCTCCTCAGCCAACATGCATTGATATGTTTCATTCGGATATTATAAGGAAGGTTTTTCTCTCTTCTATGGTTATTTCTTAATATTGAAACTTTGGCTGAGAATGTACCCACAACGTACCGATAGAATCCCTAATCATTCTCCATATCTTTTTGAAGATATTATTTAAAATTTTTAATTCTTGTTGTGAAGTTGGGAAAACTCTAAGAAAGATCCCAAATTTCTTGAATCAAGTCCATCCTTTTCTGGATTGCATATCCAACATATTTTCGCATTTCTTTCAACAATATTGATGAGCATTTTCATGTATTGCTTCTTTCTGAGATGTCTCCTAGAACAAGTGTTAGTTTTATTGTATTTAAGGGCTCTAGAAATAAAGGTCCTAGTATTATGGAGAAGGAAATAAAGGCACTGGTATTTTGTTTCAATTCTAAATTTTCCTTCTCCATAGTACCGACAGATTGTTTCAAGGATTCTCTGGTTGAACCATTGAATTGTACAAATTTCAATGGTACAAATCCATAAAAATCTATTATTGATTTCCATTTCTCCGATGACATTTTATTTTTTGTATTAATTTCTTCACAAAATAAATTTTTGGACACTTGATTGTAGGCCACATGGTGAAAAGCTACAGATTCCTCTTTGAATTAATCTGGTTCTCGAGGGACTAGGGCTTCAATGATTTCTCTGGTTTCCAATAGTCTTTGCTCGTACCAACTAGGTTCTTCAGTAATATCATCGACATCCATATCTTGTGGGATTTATTGGATTTTAGATATGTTTAACCCTATTGTCTGTGTTTCTTTTTATCTTTACAAATTTACACACGGTATGAGATTTCTCAAGACTTTTCCATGGAGGGTCCTTATCATCATTGTCGACTGAAATTTTGGTCGATATTATTATCTTCTCAATACCATTGATCCTATGCTTTATTTTTTATGGAGTACTCTTCTGGGAAATAATTGGTGAATTAGGGTTTCTATATGCCACTTCTCTTCCATGTTGTCGACTACCTTCATTGGTATTGATAAATTATTCCATGTCATTTAAAGCTTTGTCAAATTTAGTCTCAGGGAGATCTAAATTATCTCCACCTCCTTATTTAAATTGTTCAATTTTCGTGAAAAATGAAGAATAACCAATTGATGCCATATGTGAAACGAACATATCATTCGGTTCAAAGCTCTCAACAAGTTCATCTTATTTTAAGCCGAGTTGGTCAAGATGTCCTACAAGTTCATTCAAATGGTTTATATGATTTATAGTGATTTGTCTCATTTTCCAAGGTAGGTGTATGAACTTATTTTTCCTCTTCTCATTGTCGAAGAAGTGGGACTCATTTTATACTGGTTGCAGATTTCCTCAACAAAAATCTTGTTTGATACATCAAATGGGAGAAGGAAAGGCTTTTCTTCACCCCAAAATAACCTGACAATGATAAAATCCTCAATAGTCTCAAAAAATCCTTTCTTTGGAAGAAAGGTTATGGCTTCAAGACATAATCATGACGTGATAGGACTAAACACCAAATTTTGAACTCTGAAATGAAATTATTGTGAAGCGGGTAAAATTTATACCAAGATTTGTGTCTATACAAGGAGAAATTCTAGGCATAAATTAGTTCCATATTGAAATCAATGTTCCTTTCCTTGGCAAGTCCTCAAACACATGATAGTAAGAAATGACAAAAAATGAGCTAAAATTCCATATAAAATTTACAAGTCTTTTTCAAATTACTTAAATGAAATGAAACTTCACTAGAAATAATGTGGCCCCAATCTATGATGGAATTTTCATGTAAAGAAAAATGAATGGCATATATAATGTTTCTTGGTACAAATGGAGTAGATTACAAACCAATAATTCAAGCAAATAACCAAGAAACTTCATTGTATGGGTATTTTAATGAATTTACCTCAATCTTGGAAACACAAGGGTTATTGTCTGAGTCGACCAAATAATTGCTAAGAAACTTTTCTCCTCCTTTATGTTGTTTCAAAAATTCATTAGCCTCTTTTCCTTTAAATGAGATAGTGGATGTAGGAAGCCATACCATTCTGGAAAATAATGAAGGAGCTAAAGACATGGGTTCTTTTCCTTGAATTTGAATTATTATTTTCTTCAAGTTGAACATATCTGCACACCATTCACCAAACTCTTTGAAATATGTTACTTCTAGAACACAACCAACTACATCTATGCATGAAGTCCAAATCAAGTTCATATTTTTCTCGGTTGGAGAAATAGCCTTGTATTAGTTGTATTCCCATGACCAATAAAACTCTTGATTCTCACACCCAAGTGTCTTTAGTGTATCCATGCAATACAACTATTTTTTCTTACTTGACATTATTTCACTTCTTTTAGCTATCGCAATAGGTGGCACTACCATTGATATTTAAAACTTGGCATATTAGTCCATATTTAATTTACCACGTATAATCATGATGGTTTAATCACTATAACTCTTATTTAAATATTATTGTCCTCCAAGAGAATTTGTTACCAAGTTTATGAGATCATTGTTGAATTAATAATGACATTATGACTTCACAAATGGTTTCTTATATGGAGGGGAAAATAAATGCGATGGGAAGTGGTGATGTGATTTCGTGGCGGACGAAAAGTGGTAAGTATGGAGGTGCAATACAAAGTTTGGAAGGTGTATTATGTAGTATGAAGGACTACAGAACTGTGGACTTGAGGGACTAAAAGACATGGAGAAATATAAGGACTCCCACACCGAAACAAGAAATTCAACTAAATATAGGAGGAGAACATTTTCTTGGCCACAAAAATGGGAGGTACATTTTTTTTAAACGTGAGATTGCAGGTTGGAGGGTGTATAGTAATGAAAAGAAATATGAGAATGGCCCACACCCCAAGTAAGGGAATTGGACTAAGTATAGGATATGGTCATTTTGAGGGTTGCAAATATAAGAGGTGTATTTTGTAGAAAATGGAAATGTGGGTTGGCGGGTATGTGGGTCTAGATACTTAAGAAAAATGTGAATGTGGTGGTCACTCATCCAACATCTGTATTTCAAGAAAAATGGTTAAGTATGGGAAAGTAAATAGGTGCATTTTGAGGAGTGTGAAAGAAATGGGTGCATATTGTAGGCATCAAGATTACTGGTCTACGGACCTAAGGACATGCAGGTCCAAGACTTGTTCTACTGTTATGACCCTAAGGGGGAATATATAGGGTTAAATGTATATGATATGACACCAATGGGGGGAATATATGGGGATAAATGTACATGTAATATGTAAATGTATATAATAAGGTTTTCCTACTAGTAAAGGGGCCTCATGTGCAAGTGTGAATAGGTATATATTGAGATCATGTATTCATTTTTGTGGACATGTGAATTGTGAGGTATGAATGTAATTGGTTATTTGGAGGAGGTTATCCTATTCTGTAAGGAGTTATTGTATAAATTATCTATCATGGAGTTGTACTCCATGCTCACATTTTGTACATGATGTGTACTTCTATTTTTTTATGATATTTTAATCATTTGATCACTACATTTTGTATCAGAGCATTCATCCTACAGTTTTTCTTCCTCAATAAAGTCACCTTGGTAGTTTGGATATAATGTTTTTTCGGAGCTAATTCAGAAAGAGAAACTGGGAGGCTATGTAGAATACATATTGAGGTACATGTGGTATGGATTTAAGCTTCGGGTTCATTGCACTTATGTATATACACCCTGTGGAATACATGATTTTTTACTAGTCCTATAACTAGTGACAAAAATGTGTTTGGATAAAACAAACATATATTATTCATGGAGGATCCAAATTCAGTGAAACCTATTGAATTGGAAAGAGGATAGATTGTGATATTTGTGAAAAAATGTTCAGAATAAGATACCAAGGTATTGGATGTGGGTAATTATGTACAATTTCACTCTCTAGAATAAGAAAAAAATCAGCAAGGTTCGGGAAAGTTACCATAAATTTCATTTTACACATCCAATTTTGTCCATACCCATGGCATTGCAGAGAAGACATTTCAAGTTACCATAGGTAGAAAGTTCATACGCATAGTGATCCAGATTATTTTCGGCACAGAATGAGAGTGGAGATATAACAAATAAATGTACAGAGATATATCATATATCCAATAATATAAAAAAGATGTATTAGAGACATAACTATAAGCACAAAGATACAATAATACATGATTTCTATTTGTGAGCGAAATGTACAAAACTATAGAAATACAGAGTGAAAGATTGGCTAGAATGGTGGCATCTTATCTCTGAGAAGAGATGTGATGGACACACTCATTCACAAGAATATGATTATTAAAATGAGGCTTCAAAGGCCTTTTTAACATAAATAAAATCTAAAACTCTAACCCCGGAAGATAAAATCCAACAGTTTTGTGGACCCCGTTTTTGGTAGTTTGGTGTATCAACTTCTCGAGGGCATAACTTTGGCATACGATCTTCGTTTGGGGTGCATGATAGCTCGGTGGAAAGGCATTAACAAGGATCTTCATTTAGTAGGATCAATCAAATACTTTGGTATTGAATAAGGTTTTGTATTGTGAAAAAACATTGTTTAGGCCCTCAAAATGGCCCCGGAAGTTTAGGAACAAAAAAACTACTAAAAATAGTAAATTACAAACAAATTTTTTTGAGCCAGTTGGAATAGGTGGTTGGATACTGATATATACCTCTATCAATCCTTGTTCCTTAGGAATAAATGGTCTCCATTGTGTTGAGTTCCCAAGGGAGAGGGGAAAACATTTGTTGAATCTGAATCTTGGTGAGCTTCTTTTCTTGCTGGAGAAGTTGCCTTGCTTAGCTTGTTGAAGATTGTCACAAACTTTTTGTTGTTAGGGTTGAATGTGTTCAACCAACCTATTGTATGTTTGATTTAATGGGAAATG
Organism: Picea sitchensis; assembly: GCA_010110895.2. Classification (NCBI taxonomy): domain Eukaryota; kingdom Viridiplantae; phylum Streptophyta; class Pinopsida; order Pinales; family Pinaceae; genus Picea; species Picea sitchensis. Next base: position 19,098 of record SNQJ01S0103465.1, read on the forward strand.
TGTAGGTACCATTGTAGGTGAAGAAACAATATCTTCTTTCCCTTTTGCAATCTATAAGGTTGTCTTAATAGTAAAGGGGCCTCATGAGAAAAGTGTGAATAGCTATATATCGAGATCTTGTATTCATTATTGTAGACATATGATTTGTGAGGTATGGATGTAATTGGTTATTTGGAAGAGGTTATCGTATTATTTAAGAAGTTATTGTATAAATTATCCATCATGGAGTTGTCCTCCATGCTCACATTCTATACATGATGTGTACTTCTACTATGTTATGATATTTTAATCATTTTCTCATTACATTTGGCATCATAGCATTCATCCTATGGTTTTTATTCCTCAATAAAGTCACCTTGTTAGTTTGGCTATAATGGTTTTTTGGAACCAATTCTGAAAGAGAAACTTTGAGGCTATTTAGAATACATATCGAGGTACGTGTGGTATGGATTTTAGCTTCGGGGTCATTGCACTTATGTATATAAACCCTATGGAATATAGGGTTTTTTACTAGTTCTATAACTAATGCAAAACATGTATTTGGGTAGAACAATCATATATTCTTCATGGAGGATCCAAATTTAGTGAAACCTATTGAATTGGAAAGAGGTTAGAATGTAATATTTGTGGTACAATGTTTAGAATAAGATACCAAATATTGGAAGTGGGGAATTATGGACAAGTTCACTCTCTAGAATAAGGAAACAATAAGAAAGGTTCGAGAAAGTTTCCATAAATTTCATTTTATACATCCAATTTTGGTCAGACCCATGGCATTGCAGATAAGACATTTCAAGGTACTTCAGGTAGAAAGTTCATACTGATAGTGATCCAGATTATTTTCGGCACGAAATGAGAGTGAAGATATAATAAATAAATGTAAAAAAATATATCAGATATCCAATCATATAACAAATATGTATCAGAGATATAACCATAAACACAAATATACAATAATACACAACTTTTATTAATGAGTGAAATGCACAAAACTGTAGAAATATTGTGTGAAAGGCTCGCTAGAATGGTGGCATCTTATCTCTGAGAAGAGATATGATGGATAAAATCATTCACAAGAATATTATTTTTACATTGAGGCTTTAGAGGCCTTTTTAACATCAATAAAATCCAAAACCCTAACCGCGAAAGATGAAAAGCCAAAAATTTTGTGGACCCCTTTTTGGTAGTTTGGTGTATGAACTTCCTGAGGGTGTAACCTTGGAATACGATATTAGTTTAGGGTGCATGATAGCTCGTTGGAAATGCATTGATGAGGACCTTCATTTAATAGGATCAGTCAAATTATTTTATAATTATAAAGGTTCCCGATCATGAAAAAACTTCATTTAGGCCCTCAAAATGGCCCCGAAAGTATAGGACCCAAAAAACTGCTAAAAGTAGTAAATCGCCAACAAACTATTTTGAGCCAGTTGGAATAGGTGGTTAGCCACCGGTATCCACCTGGATCAATCCTCCCTCCTTGGGAAGAAATGGTATCCATTGCATTGATCTCCCGGGGAATACGGGAAAACATTTGTTGAATCTGAATCTTGGTGAGATTATTGCCTTGCTGGAGAATTTATGTTGCTTAGCTTGTTAAAGACTATCACTAACATTTTGTTGATAGGGTTGAATATGTTCAACCAACCTATTGTATCTTGTCTTGACTGGGTAGTTTGTAGGTATCATTGCAGGTGAAGAAACAATATATTCTTTCTCTTCTGCAATTTGCTTGGCCTAATAGTAATGGCGCTAAATGTCCATGTAATACGTAAATGTATATAATAAGGTTGTCCTAATAGTAAAGGGGCCTCATGTGGAAGTGTGATTAGTTATATATTGAGATCATGTATGAATTATTGTAGACATGTGAATTTTTAGGTATGAATGTAATTTGTTATTTCGAGGAGGTTTTCCTATTCTTTAAGGAGTTATTGTATAAATTATATATCATGGAGTTGTCCTCCATGCTGACATTATATACATGATGTGTACTTCTATTCTGTTATGATATTTTAATGATTTGGTCATTACATTTGGTATGAGAGCATTGATCCTAGGGTTTTTCTTCCTCAATAAATTCACCTTGGTAGTTTAGCTATAATTGTTTTTCGGAGACAATTAAGAAAGAGAAACATTGAGTCTACTTAGAATACATATCGAGGTATGTGTGGTATGGATTTCAGCTTCGGGGTCATTGCACTTATGTATATAAACCCTATGGAATAAAGGGTTTTTTGATAGTCCTATAACTAATGCCAAACATGTGTTTGGGTAAAACAATCATATATTCTTCATGGAGGATCCAAATTCAGTGAAACCTATTGAATTGGAAAGAGGATAGAATTTAATATTTGTGGTACAATGTTCAAAATAAGATACCAAATATTGGATGTGGGGAATTATGTACAACTTCACTCTCTAGAATAAGAAAAAATTCAGCAAGGTTCGGAAAATTTACCATACATTTCATTTTACACATACAATTTTGGTTAGACCCATGCCATTGCAGAGAAGACATTTCAAGGTACTACAGGTAGAAAGTTCATACTCATAGTGATCCAGATTATTTTCATCACGAAATGAGAGCAGAGATATAAGAAAAAAATGTACACAGATATATCAGACATCCAATAATATAATAGATATGTATCATATATATAACCATAAACATAGAGATACAATAATACACAATTTCTACTAATGAGGGAAATGTACAAAACTGTAGAAATACAGAGTGAAAGACTCGCTAGAATGGTGACAACTTATCTATGAGAAGAGATGTGATGGCTACACTCATTCGAAAGAACATGATTTTTAAAATGAGGCTTCAAAGGCCTTTTTAACATAAACAAAATCCAAAACCCTAACGCCAGAAGATGAAAAGACAATAGTTTTTTGGACCCCGTTTTTGGTAGTTTCTTGTATCAACTTCCCGAGGGTGTAACTTTGGCATACAATATTCATTTGGGGCGCATGATAGCTCGTTGGAAAGGAATTAATGAGGAGATTAATTTCATAGGCTCAATCAAATCCTTTGGTTGTCATTAAGTTTCCCGATCGTGAAAAAATGTCGTTTAGGCCCTCAAAATGGCCCCGAAAGTTTAAGACCCAAAAAAGAGCTAAAAGTAGTAAATTGCCAACAAACTATTTTGAGCTAGTTGGAATAGGTGGTTTTCTAGCGATATACACCTAGATAAATCCTCCCTCCTTCGGAAGAAATGGTATCCATTGTGTTGAGTTCCCAAGGGAGAGGGGAAATCTTTTGTTGAATATGAATCTTGGTGAATTTCTTTCCTTGCTAGAGAAGTTGCGTTGGTTAGATTTTTTAAGACTATCACGAACCTGTTGTTGGCGGGGGTGAATATGTTCAACCAACCTATTGTATCTTGGCATGAGTGGGAAACATGTAGGTACCATTGTAGGTGAAGAAACAATATCTTCTTTCTCTTTTTCAATCTTCTTTTGTTGGAAAGAAAGGTCTTGGGCCAAGGTTGCAGTGGTTGCAATGTCCTTTAGTTCACCTTTTGACCAGATTGTGAAGAGGCTACATTTTTCAGTATGAGATATTACCTTGCGACACTATTTTGGTGGGATAGTAGTCGGAAATACCTCTCATATCCTGTTGATATGACCCCCAGAGTAACAATGACACTACGGGGTTGAGACTCATAAATAACATGTCTCTTCCACATATATGGTTGGCCCAAAAGAATATCACAAACATCCAACAGGGAAAAATCACATAATACCTCATCCTTGAGTGGATAGATATCATATGACAATCAACACTACTGGCTGACATAAAGATCTCGTCCCCGACGAAGCCACCTGATATTGTATGGTTGGGGGTGGGTCACTGACATTGTATGGTTGGGGGTGTGGTGTTCTCTATAATCCCAATTGTTTGATCTAATTCTAATGAGATTTATTTCTTTTCCTGGATCTTTCCATCAACAATAAAATGCGCCAGGGTCCCTTCTCCTCCATGAATCAAAAATTTGATCCCCTTCAGGATCTACTCGCTCTTCTAGTTGAATTGTTGTGGTCACTAAAATAGCAGTGTATACATCGATAATCTATATTCTCCCATTATTTTTTGAATCAGATTATGAATCAAGGTTTGGATCCTTTTCTTTGATCTCAGCTACCAATTATTGTTTTGAGTGACATTCATCAGTGTTGTACCAGGGGATTTTATGGAAATCTCACCACTTTCTAGTGTCCTTATTTGTCTTTTTGTTACCCTTGTTTTCCTGTGGCTTGGAATGGTTTTCAAGAGGCTGGTTGTTAGGGTCATATTTACCATACTTTGGTTGTTGTGGATTTGCATAAATGAACTCTTGTTTGTTCTGGTGCCTAACAACATCTCGATAGGTAGTTCCTAGTGATGAGATGTCTAGAAAATCCATTTTGGTTTGGATGTACCTATGCAGAGCCCCACAATATTTCAAAACTACTTAGATCCTTTAATACCCATCTTGGTGCACAAGGTTCGAAAAATATTTGTGAAATTCGACACTATTTTTCCCCTGTCTTTCCACACTATGGTCCATCTCATGTATGGGTCATCATAGTTACCAACATGGTAATATTGTTTCTTGACCGCGTCCACAAAAAAATCCCAAGTGGGCTCGATCCTATATATTCCAGAATCCTCTATGCAAATTTGCTACCAATAAGTTTATGATCAATGTTTGACATGGGGGAGAGCCTTAAGAAGTGCAAATTTGATATTTTCCCTATCAGAAAAATTGTGAACAGAGAAATAACCTTCTAGAAGATTTAGCCATTTTTCAATTGCATCCGCATCTATATGACCTTCAAATACGGGAATATCAAAATTAACATGTACATTGAAAAGAGTGATTCCTCCAAAGCAACCACTTGATGAAGATGTGGCTGCTGTTATCAACAGGCATTAAAGGATGTAGGAAAAATTATCCATCATTTCATCCCTCTGTCCCATGAGAGCTTGCTCAAGAAACAAATTAATAGAATCTTCTGCTTTGTCGCCTTTCTTTTCTTCTGCCACTAAGGGTTTCCTGGGCATGCAAGAGTGATTATACTCAATAGAGACAAGCTCGAGACCCAACTTTATATACTCGGACCTCGTTGGGGACATACATTGAAAAATGGTCAATAGGAGTCTTCTTTGATACCACTGATCTAGATTATTTTTGGCAGGAAATGAGAGCAAAGATATAATAAAAAAATGTACAGAGATATATCAGATATCCAATAATATAATAGTTATGTCTCATAGATATAACCATAAACATGGAGATATAGTAATACACAATTTCTATTAATGAGTGAAATGTACACAACTGTACAAATACAGAGTGAAAGACTCGCTCGAATAATGGTATCTTATCTCTAAGAAGAGATATGATGGCTATGTTAATTCACAAGAATATGATTGTTACAATGAATCTCCAAAGGCCTTTTTAACATAAATAAAATACAAAAACCTAACCCTGGAAGATGAAATCCAACAGTTTTGTGGACCTCGTTTTGGGTAGTTTGGTGTATCAACTTCCCGAGGGCGTAACTTTGTCATACGATCTTTGTTTGGGGAACATGATAACTCGTTGGAAAGGTATTGATAAAGTGATTCATTTCATATGCTCAAAAAAATCCCCTTACTACCACTAAGGTTCCAAATCGTGAGAAAATGTTGTTTACGCCCTTAAAATGGCCCTAGAAGTTTAGGACCCGAAAAACTACTAAAAATAGTAAATTACCAACAAATTGTTTTGAGTCAGTTGGAATAGGTGGTTTGCCACCAATATCCACCTAGATCACATAGGGGAAAAAATTTCAGAAACAGATGATTAGGAGGGTCGGATATAAGGACAAACTCCAAATCAGGGTTTTCAAAGCTATTTTCAGTTAAAACTAACATAAATTTTGATTGAGATGTTCGATTGAGCTTATTCAAATGCCATTGTAAAGAGAAAAAATAGAATATTATATTTGGAAAAGGATTATAACTATTTTATATCTAAGTTGTAATTTGAGGATTGTGGTTATACCTAAGTTAAGAACCAATCAAAATACCTAAATTAACTGAAGATGAAGACAAGGATGAAATCAAACCCATGGAATGGTTGATGATGGTAAAAGAAAATTGGAAGTATCCTTTTAGGGAAAGAATTAAGTTTGATGATGAAGTTTTCAAATGGTGTTATAGCCTTGATGAAAGTACTAGATGAAGCACCACATGAGAAGTATTTGAAGAATTGTTCTCAAACAAATGGATCAACGACTAAAAAATGGAGGAAATTAATAGAATTCAAGATGAATTAAAAAAAGAAAAAGAAGACATTAAGAAGAAGGGTGTGGAGCTATCTAAGATACAATTCCTTAATGAATCACTCATTAAGGAGGTTAAGAACATAAAGAAATAAAAAAGTAGCATAGAAAAGTGGGAAAATAATTATTCAAGGGAAGATTTGAAAAAGAAAGATGAAGATATGTAGATTAAAAAACCATAACAAAAAACTACTTGATGGGGTTAAAATATTGAAAGAATAAAGGGAGAATTATCAAAATAAATAATAAACAAGGACATTGGATGAATAATCTACCAAAATAATTTAAGAGGAAATTTGAAAGAAGGTTGACGAATCCCTAAATATTGATGAGGAAAAATTGGAATTGCAATCTAGAATTGAAGAAGGACATCAAAATTTGATAAAAGAGGTGACATTGCATTTCCAAAAGGAGAAAGAACACAAGATTCAATAAGGTCACTAGAATATACTTGAAGAATTTTAAATTCATCTAGAGGATATACATTCCAAATATGATGGTACTACCTACAAGGCTAGAGTAATCAAAGACCAAGCAAAGAGAATAGAGGATTCCATTGTCTATGATAAGAAGACAGATGAAATGGGTGTCAAGAATGAAAAAAATTGTCAAATGTGAAACCATATTGACACCCTCAACAAGATATTATCATATACCAACATCTAATACAAATTAGAGAAGCTTCAATAAAGATACCTAGAATCAAGGGAAAGAAAATTATGCAAATGTTGGATTACTGAGAGGGGGGGTGAATCAGTAATAGAGAAATAATATTATTATTTTAACCATAATATGTAAGTGTTATTTATATTTATGATTAATATAACATTATCATCCAATAAGTGCAAAGTAAATAAACCATAAAAATGAAAAATCACACACATGCTCAGTACACCAGTATTTTTATGTGGAAACCCAATGTGAGAGAAAACCACAGAATGATTTTTCTTATATGTATTTAAGAATTGCATGCATTGGAAGCACCAAATTCCTTTTTTCTCTAGATGTAACTGGAAGGAGGCTCCAACCCCCTATATTTTTAGGCTACAACCTAAGGGAAGATCCAACTCCCCAATTCTATGGCTACAACCAGAAGGAGGATAAAACCCCCTATGTTCTTCGGATACAACCGAAAGGTGGCTACAAACACCCATACTTCCCCTGTCCTGTCACCCTAAAGTATAAGTATAATGATGGAACCACTGTCACACTATCACTATGATATATAACACTCTAAACTTGTACTAATATGTGCCAATAACCAATTTCCAACCTATGCCACTTTCTTGTAACCAACCTGTACTTGTACCCTTCTCGTACCAACAAAATCCAACGTGTACGTGACTTGTATATGTTTAAACTCACATATGTATGCAACCTTTCTGTACTACAATCCACGTATGTACACGACCTGTCTATATTGCATCATGCGTATGACTTCTAAAAGCTAGGGTTTTTGTTAAGAACCAAATAACAGTTTTTCACTTTTACTAAAACTAAGACACTATGTTTCCTCTTTTCAAATCAACCTACAACCTGTCATTGTATTCAACCTATAGTTTTTCCTTGTGCATACATAATCATACATATCCCTTAATCAAGTGCATATATATTTCTCTATTCATGTGCCATACAAGTGTGTATAATCATGAACAAGTATAATAACCATCACATGGACTAGGCATCAAACCCTTGCTGATATAGAGCTTCAAAATTCACAAACAACTCCACAAGATAATCACAACCAAAATCATCAACCATGTACCAAGAATACTAGCTATACCTCAAACACTTGAACCAACAAGATGTACCAATGAATAATATCAAGTATACCCGTATTGTACTTCTTTAGATATGACTTATACAATAAGTGTCATACAACTAATAACCTCTCTAGGGAAAATCCTCAAACCCTCATAGTCATATCTCATGTACACAATGGAATACAACTACTCATATAAATAAGACATACCTTTTGAACCAATAGATAGATTTGTTGTACTTGAACACTATAGACCTTCCTAGGAGCTTGTTTTCAGACTCTCAAGACCTAACACCTTCAACAACTAAACCTTTCATGGATTATTCTCACATGTACGTGCCATGTTCGAATTCAATCCCACCTATGTATGTGGATTCCTCCACTGCAGCCCACGTACACCTCAAAACCTAGGGTTTTTTCAGTATTTTGTGCAACTTCAAAAATTTCTTCGTCAACCCTTCGTGCTACCTCAGACTTGTGCGACTTCATATGTATCAATAAGTATATGCAATAAACCTTTCACAATAATAGATATTCAATGTGCTCAATAGGTTCTAATAGGAAATCCTTGCTCTCTTATTTATACTTCCATGTAGATTCCTCAAGGGCTTACCTTCTAACCAACTTAACCCAATTTACTTGTTTTAGGGATAACCCACTTCTAACCACTTGTCCACTTCTAAACCACTTTTCTACAAATACTAAGTTCTCCACTTATAGTTGCAACTAACTAATTTTTAATTATTTTCTTATTGAAACAACTTAACCCATGATTAACTCCTAGTTTCACCCACTTGACTAGTCAAATTATTCTAGGGAATTCTAGAATAACTTGAGTTCTTTGACCTTCTAGATAACTCATGGGGGTTCTCTAACTTTAAAAGGCCATAAATTTCTAACCATGAGGATTTACATGATGTTCCACATATCAACGAATATGGAATGACATGTACTATCCATCTAGAATATTTTTACTTGTAAATATACTAACCCTCATACCATTATACATCATGTTATCACATGTCCTTTTTGTCAAAAAAAATTGCAAATTGGATAAGATTTGGTAATTGTGCTCCGAGGGTAAGAATACTAATTATTTAAATCTTGTTTTCTTGGGAAAATGAAATGATGACCAGGTGGCAAAGAAAAATATAAAAAATATTGTTGTTTTTAATCAATATTTGGTCCTTTTTAGGCTAAAATTGGCTCCTCGGGCCTATTACATGGATTTATATTAAATTTTATTAAGAAAAAATATTATCCCAAAGGCTAATCTCCAATTATCCAATTTAACCAAGAACCAAAGTCCATGTCCATAGTTATCGAGCCAAGCACCTACCACACAACACAACACAAGTCAACCGAAGCCAAGCGCCTAAGCGCCATGTATCAGGAGCCCAATGAGATGTTATAAGGAAACAAACAAGAACCAAATGTTAAAGGGGGTATTTTCATCCATTGGTCGTTGAGGTTGAGGGAGTGCATGCCATAGACTTTATGGTGAACACCATAATTCTCCAAGCAAGGGGTTTTGTGGAAATATTTAATCGCCATGCTATTAAAGAATAAATCCAAGTGTCAAACAGAGGATGCACATATGTAAAATTTAGTTTGTCAACTATGAAAATTGCCCGGGAGAAAGCTCAATGAGTTGTTGAATATCCAAGTGGCAATTTTCTCTTATTGAATCAAGGGCGCAAAAGGATGAAGAATACCAACAATACCTATTTTGCATAAAAATGTTCTTCCCTCCACAAATGTAATGGCATTGATCGCTCCTGGAACTCAAGAGACATTCTCACATTTTGACAGGCATCCTTATCTATGCAATGGATATGGGAACAACAATTACATGTTTGGAAGAATTGCAAATGAGAGTCTTAAATCTCAAGATGGACATGCAAGTGTTGGTATTCCTGAGAGAAGTATGAGGATGGGGATGATATTTGGGGCATTTGATATAGATAATAAACACTTAGAAATACAACAGGCACAAGAATCCACTTCATTTTCAATGTAGAGGAAGCCTACAAATAACAAATATTTTAGTATTGGTTTGGGTAGTTCAGTTCAGTTATATTACAACCAACCTAATGAGAGATATGTTGGACTTATTAGGCCTAAAGAAGAACAAAAGGAATGATTTCTTCTTTGTAACCTCTTTACATTGAATATGCCCAAGGGGTAGATGTTATTTTTCTGATTATTTGATTGGTGGAGGTTCTAAGACACATTATATATTTTGTGGCAGTATTGGTGCAAAAAGGACAACATGTTCATAGTTGCAATCTAGTATGAGGTGCCAGAGATAAATGTCTAAAAGTCAAGGAACTTGAAGACACTATGTCTTGCATATAAAAGGATTCCTATGTCCCTATCATGAGAACAATGAATAAAGTTCGGGGAAGAGAAACATTAGTATTGGAATGGAATTTCTTACAAAAAAAGGTCTAAACGCTTCCTCCAACATTGTTTAAAGCTCATACATCTAAATAATGGGAGCATGTTTCATGTTTGATGCTTGATCTGGAAAATGTTGTTTAACAGTGGTAAAGTGTGATATTAGAAATGCAAATGTCAAGAGAATATCGCCTTCATACATATCATATTCCACAACCAATGAAGGTGCCTTTAGTTGTACAGGGTTGTCTCAAGTAGAAGTTGGCAACGTTTTTATCGCTCAAGAACTGGTGACTTGAATCTAGAGCATGGACACTACAAATTTTCTAAAATTTACCATAAGTAAAGTTAATGATGTTCGGGCTAGTCATTGTTATGCTTGTTAGGCTGCAATATTAAAGATTCTAATGACCTGAAACACTGAATTGTCAAACCAGGGTAAGTAAACTTCGAGCTGCTACACTGTATGTGCGGGTAAGATTCTAGTCCCTATCTAAAAACTATCTTTAGAAGAAAACACAAACTCACTCTGAGAAACTGAATCTTAATGACTATCCTGAAACTTATCATCTCCTATTTCATTCATCAACAGAAAATAGTCCTATGCTTAAATGTTGGTGCTTCTATTTCTACTCAAAATGTGATTTCTCACAACTATCTACCACTATCTTTAATCATCTAATCATCACTGTCTCTATCTAAACCATAACAGAAAGACTATTTCTTAAAATGCTTTTAATCTAATCATCGAAAAGAAATCTAAATCTATGATGCAGGAAACATAAAGAAATATCCTACTTACCCTACTGGTACCGGAAGCTCCCTCTAATTTAATTGCGACCTAACTATCCTAACTAAGCAGAGTAGCCTAACTATCTAACAAATAAGAGTACATTCAACTCTAAGTTATGTTCGGATTGAAAACTGAAATCAAAGAAAACCTAGTTCATTCTCTAAACTCTACAGGAATCAGTCATGCGTTCAATACTCATCAACATAGCAGATATCAGTATGCTGGAAATGATACAGTTGAAGAATAATTAAGCACGATTCTGAACAAGTTAATTCTTAAAGTTTAAGCTATCATGCATGCAAATACTAAAACACTGGAATAAACTAAATCTAAGACAGAGAAAAGAAGCGATTTGAACCTGTTTGGTGGGCCCAACCAAAAGGTACAAATGCTGAAAGGAAGAACCAGAACTAACTATATCATTCTACGCAAACACTGTGTATACTTCACGCTCCATTTACTCAGAAACTAACTCAAATCAGATGACAGTAAAGTAACATAACGCCACAACAAATTGTATTCAGAAGTGTGTATCATAACATAACATAACCCCACATTCTTTAGGAGTGATATTCTGTTTATATAGATCCTCCTTAATGACAGTTTAAAGCAAAGATACATTCATTCAAACGGATCCTAGATCCGAAAATAACTCGAAATCAGTAAAAACGTTCTTCACATCTTCGTGACACGTAGTGTCACGAAGTGTGAATCATAACAGCTCAGTTCTATAATTGTGCCTTCAATCATCATACGAGTGATGAATCCATCTGTCATGTATTTCATACTGTCTCCCACTCTGGCCATAACGCGTGAATCTTTAGCAGCTTCGTTAGTATCTCCACGGGGTATGAGCCGGTACCTAGTACTGGCAAATCCTGTTTTAAAATAGAAATAGTACCTAACTCAATCCATATTAGTTTCAATATTAATTTAAAGCATCAAAATACATAAAAATAACTTGAAACGTAAAAATACCTTGAGTAACCCCATTGAGTGATAAAGAGATGTAAAGTCTGTCATAACGAAGCCAAAAGGGAGTGGTACTGGGTATGGAAATGGAGGTCTGTGTGATAATATATAGAAAAAAACATGATCAAAACTGGATACCAACATGCCCCCATACTGAAGTCTTTGCCTGTCCTCAGGCAACAAAACAAAAGTCAAAGACTGATAGCAATCAGAGCGTTGCAGCAGCTGCAACCAACATTTGTAACCTCTCTTGTTTCTTCATATTTATGATTTCTTTCTTGAGGACTCGGTTGATTATAACGTGCTTTCTGGAATTCTTCTGTAGTTTCCTGTTCCTTTGGAAAAGACCCTTATTCCTTTGTTTCAATCTGTCAATTTTGGACAAGAGATTAGTCACCCTGACTTTCATGAGTTCATTCTTTGTTTTTATATGTCGATCCAATACAGTGTACTCATGTAGGTTCTCTTTCAACCTGTTATTCCTGCCTTCTAGTCTGGCTACCATTGGTTTCAAGGATCGACTGGAGGAAATTTCACAGTAGGTTCCAAATGTTTGATCCTGTCATGGTTGTGGTTGAGGACTAGATGCATGGGTGAACTCGTCTGGACTCTGAGAAGGGGTGTTAGCTCTATCAGAATCATGATTTGGACTGAGTTCAGGAGTGAACTCATCTGGACTACGTTCATAGGTGTCAACTGGATCAAAATTATGATCTGTACTAGGTGCAGGAGTGAACTCTCTTTGTATCCAAGCAGGCGTACCTGTTGGTACTTGAATTGGCTCATTCTGCTCAACTCCTTTGGGCGTAGTAGCCTACCGATCCACTTTACGGGTTTTTCGAATGAATTGGGACATAGTCCAAGTCATTTCAGAGAGCTCTGGAGCCTCCTTATGAGCATCCACACTGTCTAACCTCTCTTGTGGTGGGTAACTGGGCACAGAGTTATCCATACCTGACAATGTGCTTTTACATTTGCGTTTTGGATTTCACCTAGGTTTGTCATTCAACTCTGCCAGTTCTTCCACGTCAATTACATTCTCAGTAGCTAGGGAAGAACTCGGGATTTCAATATGTGCCTCTGTAGGAGTAGTATTCTTCCCAGTTTCGTTATTGGTTTCCACTCCATCAGACCCATGAGCATCAAATGAATGTTCTGGATTAGGGTCTCCAGCATTGGCTTCAATTGTGCTATCAGTTTTGTTCTTAGGGTCAACTTTAGTCAGGGTTTTAACCCTCTTTTTCCTAGAGTTCAACTTCTTCTGTTGGGGAGCAGGCTTAACACTCCTTTCTTTAGACTTGGCAGAGGCTAGGGTTTTTACCGTGAACAAATCCCAAGTTTCTTGCTTCTTGGACAGTGCAAACTTAATCAAGATCTTAACAAGACCAAAATGAAATAGACTTCCACGAAAATCTTTGGCCTTTCGTACCTGTTCAGCCATCTTTTTAAACTTTTCAATAGAAAGAAGGGTATGTTCAACAGATGATTACCTTTAAAGTGTAACAGGATTCGGGCATGGAATGGAAATACGATGGTGTACCATCCTTTGCACGTGAGGTAACGCTGGAGGATGGCTAACAATTGAGCCCACTGTGGTTCCAACCATGACCGTGATGTTCCCTCGGACCACTGTGTTTCCTGGTACTGTGGTTTCAACAGTTGCGTACAGAGCTTTTTATCAACCGACTGACCCTTTGTCCATCTCTGACCGGTGGTGGGCAGTTGAATTGCCTCTGAAATAAATTTCTCCGTGACTTCAAACTCGATCTCGCCCACTTTAGAGAACCCACCCTCAAAATGCAGAGAAAACTGAAGCGCAATTGCATCATTATATCCATCGAATTTCTTCAGAAACGGCTCCCAACTTGCTTTCTTAAAAATATCTTTGGTTGCCTCATACTTCGGAAGGGCCTCTAAGTCTGCGTATGTCTCCGGTTCATGGCGATTTGCCACCATGGTTCCACTTGATATCACAGGGAAGGTCTATGTGTGAGCAACGAAATTTGGATGAGGGCAACGAAGGAATAGAATGTGATGAAGGATGTAGTCGGGAGGAAAATCATTGGAAAACTTTTGAATTGTCATGGGGATCGATGGTGTGTATAAAAATGATGATAACTGTACATGAGTGCAGAGTGTTATCATCTACGGGTCATGTCGAATTCAGTGCCGGTGATGTTGTTCATTTTTATGGTATGAAATGTTGAGGTGGGTTGGTTCCTTAGGTACAGGTCGGGGGTATGATTAAAGATTATGGAGTAAACAAGGAATCCTTATTTCAAACTATTAATATGTAAATTAATACAGTAAATCAACATGAACTAAGCATACCTGAGTTAAATTACCTATCCCCATTGTTATGCAAGTCCTGCTGTAGAATTTTTCTTTTGAAGTCAATTCTGGATTTGAAGGG
>SNQJ01S0103469.1:18823-30468 GCA_010110895.2 Picea sitchensis
ACTCTTGCTATGTAATTACAATGAATGTATTTTCGAGTGACATTGATTTACTTATTGTGGTCATCTATTTGGACATCAATAAAAACATCTTATTTTATTTATATATCTTATTAATTTTTCATAAATATTTTTTTTTAATTATTTTATTTTATATATATATACAATAAAATTAATGAAATTTTATTAATTTATTTATAATTTAATGAATTAAATATTATTGTGATTAATTTAATTATAATTATTAATACAAATAAATTATTATTTTACAAACTTATTTTAAGAATACAATTTATTTATAAGGAAAATAATGTTTCTACACATTTGTGAATGGCATCATTAATAAACTCATCAACATATATTAGTGCTCCTTACCCAAGGGGATTTGAGTTAGGCAATTGTGAGTATGTAATTAGCCAAATGATCAATAACATTCGTAACAATTGATTAAACTAATCCCTTAGGCTTCAATAACATAAATTATCACTAAACATGTATTATTTAATAACTTATTTTTTAATTTACATTGAACGTATGAGAAATTAAAATAATTAACTTCCTATATATTTTTATTTGATATATGCGGTAATGGAGACAAAACCAATGTTCTATATATATAATGAAATAAGACCCCAATATAGACTCTAAAGAAGAAATTTTATTAGATGTTATGTTAGACTTTCTAGCGGGTGGTATAGAAGAAGTTTTGTTGTTTTGATGTGATGCAATTATAGACATATACAATGAACACTCAATAGGATGCACTAAAGTATTCTAAACATTTTTACGGTGGCATTTGTGGAAATTTATGTGAAACTTTTTCTTAATTACAAATAAAAGTGTCACTTTACAACCTAACTTACTATTCAAACGAGAAAAAGTGCGAAAAAATTAAAATTAAAATGATTTTTTTTTGTGACAACTTAAGTTGTAATTTAATCATAGGTAAGAGTTTAAACTACAATTAAGGGTGTTATATGGTCTCATGTATGGGACTAAGGTTAAATGCTACTAGAAAGCACATGACCACATTAGAGGTAGTCTTGACAATGATCACAAAGGAAACTTTTTTTTTTTGCGGATACTATATAGGTTAAAACCACCTTTTGGTCCTAGAATAAGACTGAAAACTACTATTGATTGGCTAAGAGATCATCTTCCTTAGGTGTAAGGAAACATGTTAATGGCCCAAGACCCGGAGGCATCTAGGTGAAGTAAAGTATTCCCCCTTATGGACCACCAGCAGAGCATTTTAGGTGGTGTGATTTTCTGAATGTGATGAGTTAATCTACATTCATGGATAACAGCTAATGAAGATTGCTCATTGTCAATTGACAACTAAATTATAATAGATTTTTCCACTTTCAAAAGAAAGAAAGAAAAAATACACACACAACTTAAGTTGTAATTTGAATAATATTTTCTCTATAATACTTCATAAAAATAACTTGAACCAAAAATTAATTTCCAAAACCAAAACTTTTTGAAATAAACAATTTACTATTATAAAAAAATTAATAAAATTAAAATTATACTTAATGAAACATATGCCTTCCTAGGGAATCATCATAGCATCGATTTAGATAACCTTAATAGATTTCAAGGACATTTTAAGGTTATAAAGTGTTAACTATCCCTGAGAAGAGGGCTTAGTTATGAACCATAAATATTTATGGATCATAAAACATCATTAAATTATGAATTTGAAAAAATTATCAAATGATGGAGGCCATTAAGAAAACCATAGAAATGTGTGGTGGTGATTGATTGATTAGTTACCTAAGAGAATCATAGAAATGTGTGGTAGTAATTGATTGATTACTTACTTAAGAAAGATGGTTTGGAAAATATATGACCAAAAGTTAAGGTTGCCTTAATGTGATGGGTTGTTATGATTAGGTAGTTGCCTTAATGTGATGGGTTGTTATGATTGATTACTTACTTAAACGGAGAGATGGTTTGAAAATATATATGACCAAAAAGATTTGGTTACCTTAATGTGATGGGTTTTTATGATGAGGTGGTTGCCTTGATGTGATGGGTTGTTATGATTGTGTACAATTGAACTCCTTGGTTATAAATTCCATATTAATGATGAGCATAATTTGTGTGCATCAAATAAAGACGATAATATTCATTGCATTCTTTGTTAGTGGCCAAGGAGAATACTTAATGAGTACATTTTTGTGGAATAATGTTTTGCTAAACTTGCATGCTTCTTTTTTTAATGATTTGGATGTTGAAATGTTGGCATGTTAATTATGTATTTTCTTTTTAATAAAAAGATAACAACCAACATCTTTATATATTACATTAAAATAATGATAATGTGGAACATTAATAAAAAGCTACACCATTCTTTATATATTACATTAAAATAATGATAATGTGGAACATTAATAAAAAGCTACACCATACATCTTTATATATTACATTAAAATAATGATAATGTGGAACATTAATAAAAAGCTACACCATTATATACTAGATTAAAATAATTAATGTCATAATGATAACATGGAACATTAATAATAACCTATACCATGGATAACCAATAATCATGGTTAATGTAATTAAAACCTCCTAATCGACCTAGGAGGTTAATGGTAATGAAATCATTATAATTGGCATGGCACGATAATGGTAATTGAACAATAATGATGGTGGTAATGCGTGCTATGTAATTTATCAATCGATAGTTTTGACATATTGATGGTAATGTATAAACTCATGAGTCATATTTAATAAGATATGACCATATGATGTAATTTAATTTTGATGTGGGATGTTTATGATGTATCATATAACATGCATTATGATTAATGTATGATAATTGGTCATGCGGTATTACTAAATGTGATATTATGGTTAGTGATCAAGTACACTGGCACATAACCTTGACATGATAGAATGGAATTAGTTTATGCAAGGGTGATATTTTTTTTGAATTTGTGTTTCAAGGTATTAGGTTTATTAGGTAATTAAATGAATAATAATATAATATTTTAACACAGGATTTGATGTTGTGTTTTCATTATTATTATTTATTATTATTATTATTATTATTATTATATATTTAAAAAATATATTAATTTTTTTTTTTTTTTTTTTTTTTTTTTTTTTTTTTTTTTGTTTTTTTTAATTTTTATCATTATTTTATGTTATGTATTATTTTATTTATAATAAATAATTAAAAAAATATTTCAATTAGTTTAATTGAATTTTTAATAGTTCAAAATAAATTTTAAGATAATATTATACACTTAATTAATTTGTAATAAGCACATTTGAACAACATGTATATGGTGTATGAGATCCTTCTTTTCGCTTAGAGATTTTATTGATAAAGTTCACGAGGCCACCTTTGAAAAGGAAACACATTTTTTTTAACTATTAGTTCCACTCAAGCCATATATATATATATATATATATATATATATATATATATATATATATATATATATATATATATATATATATATATATATATATAATTTTAAAATACAAATAATAATGATTTAATTATAACTATAATTAAATATTAAATTTATGTACAAAAAATTATTAACAAATA
The DNA here is from genome assembly GCA_010110895.2 of Picea sitchensis. Classification (NCBI taxonomy): domain Eukaryota; kingdom Viridiplantae; phylum Streptophyta; class Pinopsida; order Pinales; family Pinaceae; genus Picea; species Picea sitchensis. The sequence continues at coordinate 22,395 of SNQJ01S0103469.1, forward strand.
CATTTTTACATACCATTTTGATTTTCTAATCTATAAATATGAAGGGGGTTATATTAATCAATGTATTTAATAGCTTAAGATAAATTTTATGATTATATATATATATATATATATATATATATATATATATATATATATATATATATATATATAATTTTGCACATTAATAATAATAATAATTTAATTATAATATAATTAAATATTAAATTTCATGTATAAAAAATTTATTATTAAATAAATAATATTTTTACATAATTATTTGATTTTCTAATTTATAAATATGAAGGTGGGGTTATATTAATTGATTTATTAATAAGTTTAAGATAAATTTATGATAATATTATATCAATTTAATTATATATATATATAATATTTTTATATAATTATTTGATTTTCTAATTTATGAATATTTTACCCTCACTCTCATATGAGGGAGAGTGTGGGGGTGGGGTAGGGGGAAATATAGAGTAAATTTCATATGAGGTTTACTCTGTATACGCTTTCATATATGAGGGTGAGGGTGAGGATGGGAAAATATAGAGTAAATTTTGAGGGTGGAGGTGGGTGGAAATATAGAGTAAATCTTGATATGAGATTTCCTCTATATTTCCCCCTACCCCCACACTCATATATGAAAGTGTATATATCTCAACTCTGAAATTCAAATTTGCAATATTTAAAAAGGAAACACATATAGAGAACATCTAAGGGACCCATACAAGTGGATAGCTCAAGGTTGATTGGAATGGTGTGGTTAGTAAGTGTATATATGTTGTAAAGTTAGCAATTCTTAACTAGCTTGGATAGAGTTTGTGTGTGACCTTTTGTTGAGGCTATTATTCTCGGTGAGATCAAAGGAGTTACATATTTTTAATATAGTGGGTTGGATAACCTTTTGTTTAGATTGAGATAGTTGTATATGTTGTATTAATGTGGGAATGTTATTGTGTTGATAATTTGGGAGGTTAGTTTGTGTGTTTGTGTGTATAGAGGGTGGGTGGAGGTTGGGGTAGGGGGAAATATAGAGTAAATTTTATATGAGGTTTACTCTGTATACACTTTCTTATATGAGGGTGAGGGTGAGGATGGGGAAATATAGAGTAAATATTGAGGGTGAGGGTGAGGGTGAGGGTGGGGGTGGGGGGAAATATAGAGTAAATATTGATATGAGATTTACTCTATATTTCCCCTATCCCCACCCTCATATATGAAAGTGTATATATCTCATCTTTCAAATTCAAATTTGCAATATTTTAAAGGAAACACATATAGAGAACATATAAGTTACCCATACGAGTGGATAGCCCAAGACTAATTGGAATGGTGTGGTTATTAAGTGTATATATGCTATAAAGTTAGTAATGCTTAAATAGCTTGGATAAAGTTTGTGTGTGACCTTTTGTTGAGTCTATTGTTCTCGGTGAGATCAAAGGAGTTGCATATTTTTAATATAGTGGGTTGGATAACCTTGTGATTAGATTGAGATAGTTGTATATGGTGTGTTAATGTGGGAATGTTATTATGTTGATAATTTGGGAGGTTAGTTTGTGTGTATAGAGGATTAAGGTTGGGCCAAACCATTTAGATTAAGATGTCCATATGGTTTGAGAAAGCATTTACATAGTTATTAGTTATATTAAATATAAATAATTTCATTGTATTGTATATTGTTGAGTTAATTTAAATTTATATATGATTTATAAATGATGATATTATGATCAACTTGATTCAATGTTTGAATGCTAGATTAGTTTCCATCATGGCTTGTAATGAGTTTATCTTCATTAGGCCAGTTTTAAATTCACTTATGCTATCTTCTATCAAAAAAATATTTATGTAATTTATTTTACTTATTATAACTCCAAGTTGTTACAACCACTAATACTTTATTTGTATTGATTTTTGAAGCTTCACATCCTTCTTCCAAAATTCAACTAGCATCATGGACACGTGTGTTATGAAATTCTTATCCTCTCCAAACGTTTGAACCTAGTCAAAATATATTCTATTATGAGAGGAGGATTCTTAAATTTCATGATGATTATCAACTTCAGAAGAATGTCTCCCCTNAAATTCAACTAGCATCATGGACACGTGTGTTATGAAATTCTTATCCTCTCCAAACGTTTGAACCTAGTCAAAATATATTCTATTATGAGAGGAGGATTCTTAAATTTCATGATGATTATCAACTTCAGAAGAATGTCTCCCCTCCTATGCATGAATGACTTCCTTTCTACATTTTGGAAGGTTGATTCCCCCTTCTATCCACTACAGGATGGGTAATTTCCATACTAGCCTTCATTGTGCAATGAACCTACTTTGATCTCCTTGTGGTGAGCTCTATTTTCCTCTTCTCTAGGAAAATTTAAGAGCTTATTCAAGTTTGTTCACACTTCCAAAATGATGGAAGGCCATTCCATCTTCCTCATTAATGAATTCGATTTGTATTCCTATTTGGGAGTATGCACTAATCTATAAAAACACTCAGGATCTCTTCTACCCAAAATCATTGTAAGAGATAAATCAATTTTCTCCATCTTAGAAGTCAACCATTGGTTGATTTCTTCTAGTATCATTTATTTCTCTATCTTCTACCTCCAAGAGGCCCAAATGAATTATCCTTTAACAATTAAATGGAGGTCCAATCAATCTAAGTGTCATATTTTTCCAATCTCATTCCCATTGTAATGCCTTTGCTTCATCGTTTGCATCCCATGCCTCTGGTATGAATGCCAAAACTGATGAATGATTCATAAACTAAATCAAAATGAAAAAAATATTTGGAGTGTTTTCTTAGAATGATTTTCTCACTCTTGGTACACACATATTGTGTAGAAGTGGAACATCACTTAAAAAAATTCTTGAAGCTTGAAAATATTTCCTCATTGGATGTCAATTCTTGTTGTAATCTCTCCATATTTGAGGTAAATTACTCTCTTATTAATCATCCATCTAAGTCATCATCTCTCCCAATTCAATGTGTTAATCTCTACACTTATCCAAGAACACCATGGTGTTGGAAAGCGAGTCTTGTTGACATTCCAGTGATCTCATTAGGGACACAAGAATTTATTCCAAGGTTTGGAGCTTACAATGAAAGTCTCCATTCTCCTTTTATGATTTCTACAATATTCCCCTCAGTTGTTTATTCCCTTCAAAAATTTGTTGATTGATGGAATTCAACTCCTCAACCCTTTCTCTTTTCAAATCTTTTCCCATTGTTAATTTTCTATGATGTTTATTGGCTAAGGAGACACTACTTTGATACAAATATGATACCAATTAGCCTATGGCCAACTTGATTCATAAACACTGATCCAAACGCTTGACTATTTCCACCTTGGATTACAATGAGTTTCACTTTATTGTGTTGGTTCTAAATTCATGTATGCTACCTTATATCAACACATATTTTTGTAATCTATTTTTTCTTAGTATTATTATGTGACATGTAGAATACCAATGAAATCAAATGGAAGAATAAAAAAATGAAACCAAGCATAGTCACCACAATGATTTACCCTGGAGAGCCTTGCAAGAAAACTCCAACAATAAATAGGAGGAATTTATTAGTTCTCTAATGAATTATCATAATTGTATATTACAAAGGGATTAGATGAGCTTCTACTCTCATGCTAATGACTCAAGGGATACAAGAGAAAATAATTCCTCTATACTAATCTCAATGTTTTATGCTTCATACAAAAGGTTCTTATCAAGCTTCTATTTTTCACATTGAACTCCAATTCACGATATCTGTGAACACTTCCTTTATATTGTTGTTCAAATCTCATCACCCTTCTTACAAAACTTAGTTGGCATCATGGACTGGTGTGTTATGAAATTCTTGTCCTTCAAATCTATGAATGAAGCAAAACAATGATTCCTTATATTAGTTTTAGGGAATATGATTCGTGGCATTGACAATTGATCTCATATTTGGAATAATGTCTCTAATCTAAGTAGCCACCCAAATCAGCCACTGATTCATAAACAATCCTACACCTTTTAAGTTTTTCATTAGTTTTACAAGTCCTAAACTTCCAATGCTTATTTTCAAGTACTTCTCCTTCATTTTTGGAAATTGACATAGCCTAGCAATCTTTGATTTCTAGGACAAACAAACACAGATCATAGAATAAGCTTTATAGAAATCCAAGAAATTCCCTAAATATGGCTCATATGCAAAAATTACAACCCTAAGAAGTTGATGTATCAACTAGGCTCTTAGAGGCCTAAATTTATTTTTCCACCTTATCTCTTAGGGTTAGGCTTTTATATCTTGATGTGTTTTCCTCTTAGAGTTTTAGACTTTTTGTTAACCTCTTATGATGTGTTTTTTTTTAATGATCATATCTAATACATCTCTTCTCAAATATAAGCTACCAACATTCTAGCCAATTTTTATGATATGCATATTGCAGTGTTTTCACTAATTCATTTATTAATAGAATTTGGGATTCCATCGTATTACTATAATTTTTGCAATATTCTATGTTATTCCTATCTTCATTTCATTCTCACCATAATTTGCATCAAAGATATCAAAGAAATATTGTATTTGTTGTTTTGTCATGCATGTCCTCAACAAGGTCATGGTACAAGAAGTTAGGCCTCAAACTAACTAAGTCTAGTGAGTACTTCCCTTTCCAACCCAAGTTACCTCTAATGGTCGAAAAAAATAAGACGATGGAGTAGGAGACCCATCAATATGTTACCTACAAAATCCCTTGGGAGACAAAGGAATAAAATGATGGATAATTTCACCTATATCCTTCAACAACTCCCAATAGTGACAGAGGCACCTTCAACAAGAAATCAATTTAGAGGCACAACACCCTTCAAGGTACAAGTTGACTTTGACATTTCTTTAATTAAAGGAAAGATAAATGAGAATGTTTTGGAGAAGTGGTTAATTTTTCTTGCTAGATGGTTATTACTCTATTAAAAAAAATTCCAATAGTGAGAAGACCACCCTTGCAATCCTTAAGTCCATTCTCTAGATGTAAAAATTTGGTGGGACACTTATTGGTGTAATAGGATGAACATGAGTCTAAACAATTTGGAGCATAACCCACTTTGGTGGATTTTTTTTATTCCCTCAAGGAGAATTCTACCATGTTGGAAACTAGGATGACCAATGCACAATATGGATAACTTTATGCTAGGAGAAATACCAAGAGGTGTTGAAGTACACCAATACCTTCCATACCTTGTGTTTAAAGTTGGTTTTCAAGGACTCCAAGAGGCACTTGGTTATAAATAATTCAATGTCCTACATAGATACATCTAAATAGAAATTCAATTTTTGGACATCTCTTCACTAAGAACTACCTATCGGTATGCTTTCAAGATCAAGAAAATGTTTTAGCAAAAGGGTAAGAGAGAGTTTGTGTCTATAAATCAGTCATGGAAAAAGAATGGTAAAGGTGGCCCTAAATAATATACCAAAATAAAGAGAAATGTAATGCCCCTAGGTCGAACCCCAATTGTAATGTACATATATACTGGTGAGCTAAGATATTTTGGGCCAGAGAACCTTTGTATATGTATTTTGAGGCTATAGTGCATGTGTGATTAGGTCAGAGAGCCTAGATGCTAAAAGGCCAGTGAGCCTATCATTGTAAAATATAATCACACATGATGATATTAATAAAATAGATCATTGTTGCAAACCTAGTCAGACAAAAGAGTATGGGGGGATAGAACTCCACACCAGAGGGAAAGGAGGCTAAGGGTCTAGGAAGAGGGCCTAAGCCAAGGGGGGCTTAAGCCAAGGAAATAATATAATATTATTCCTAAAGTCTAAAGTTGTGTAATGATTTTATACTAAGTCCCTACAGGTTGGGAACGAGTCACCAAGTGGAGTAAAAGCTAGTTCATAAGGTGACAAGTGTCAGTTTAAGGGAATGAAAATATATTGGGGGAACTTAGTCTAATTTCCATCATTCTTACCATTCTTACCAATCATTCACTCAACTCTTTCCATCCATATTTGTACCTGTACCTAAGAGTTTTGGAGTTGATTATACCCATTAATTCCTTGGGGGTTTGGGTTGAAGAAGCAGGTTGTCAATCTTGTGGGCGTTGGACTAAAGAAGCAGGATGTCAAGCATGTGAACATTCTCTCCAGGTGAGAGAAAAATTGTGAATCACTTTCTCTATGCACTAGGAAACAACTATAGAGCTTTGATACTTTTTGTCTGGCCTATTGTTGAAGCCTCGAAAGGGAAGTAGGGAAGCTAAATGACTATTGAGCAGAGAAGGGCCACACTTCCTGGGGTGGGATGGGATGTGGGAAATGAGAGTTTTGAGGATAGTTGCAGCAGTTGGCACATTGAAATGAGTTTTATCATGTTGGTTAGACCTTAGTCTGGCTTAGGAAGCCTTCCCTAGTGGAGTTTGTAGCCCCAACTCGGGGGTGACCTACTACTAAGAGTTTATGAGCAGTAGATTCTTTAGCTGGGAGGAATGTCTAAGGTCTGCATGCAGTTGGTGATTTACAGAAAAGATAGGTGGTATTATGTGTTTTTACATGTTATTTATTGTATGTATTTTATGTTAATTATGTTATGAAACTATTGTTATATTTATACTTACATTTTATGTTGTTAGACTACATAAATCTATTCATATACAGAGCATTTAATATTTAATAGTATCAGATAGTTAGAATTGGTGTGTGGCATGGCCCAACTTGGGGTTGGGGATTCTACATTGTGGTATCAGAGCTTGGTTTTGTTTATGGTGAAATCAGAGGAAAATTGATGGAATTTCCCAGTACCCCGCAATCCCAAGAGGTACCAAGGTGGTCATGTGTGCTACATTGTGGGAACATAATGCCCCTAGGTTGATCCCCAATTGTAAATGTACATATTCTTTATAGGTTAGTGAGCCAGTATATTTTGGGCTAGAGAGCCTTTATATATATGTTTTGAGGTCGAAGTGCCTGTGTGATTATGCTAGAGAGCCTAGATGCTAAAAGGACAATGAGCCTATCATTGTAATATGTAATCACACTCAAATATTAATAAAAATACATCAATGTTGCAGAACAACCAGAAAAAGAAGTATAGGGGGGACATAACTCCACTATAAGGGAAAGGTAAGATAAGAGTCTATGAAGAGGGTCTAAGCCAAGGGGAATTAATCCCAAGGGAATATTATATTAATATTTCCTAAATTCTAATTATATGACATTTTATCCTAAGTTCCTAAAGATAGGGAACATATCACCAAGTGGAGGCAAGTGGGGACAAGTTATTTCCCAACATGACAAGTGTCAAGTTGGGAATGTGCAAATATAAAGTCAGGAAACAATGAATTTTCCATCATTATAATCATTCACTCATCACTCTCATCCCTCTCACATTCACTATTGTCATCCATAGTCGTACATGTACTTGGGGAGTTTTTTTATTTTATTATACCTAGTAATTCCTTGGGGGTTTGGGTCAAAGAAGTAGGTTTTCATACCTGTGGACGTTGGATTGAAGAAGCAGGTTGTCAGGATTGTGAGAATTCTCTCTAGGTGAAAGAACTGTTGGGAATTGATTTCCATGTGCACTAGGAAATAGCTACAGAGCTATAAGACTTTATTTCCAGCCTGTTGTTGAAGCCCCAGAAGGGAAGTGGGGCAGTTGAAGGACTATTAAACAAAGAAGGGGCACACTTCCTAGGGTGGGACAAGCTATGGGAAATGAGAGGTTGTATACTAGTTGCAGTAGTTGACACTTTGACATGAGTTTTATCATGCTCATTATACCTTAGTTTGGCTTAGGAAGCATTCCTTGGTGGAGTTTCTAGCCTCAGCTTAGGGGTGACCTGCTGTAATTTCCCCCACCTCTTAGAGAGGTGATGAGGAGACTCAGTGGCCTGGGCACCCCCACTAGGTCATAGTCTCACACTGAAGGGGGAAAGTCAAGAATTTAAAAGTTATATTTTTAAGTTGACTTAAGAAAGGAAAAGGATAAAGGAGTAAAAGATAACTCAACAGAAGAATAGAAGATTAACCATGGGAGTTAACCTAACTCAACAGAGAATTAGAAGGAAAAGTATAAGTAAGAGGCTG
>SNQJ01S0103470.1:0-10041 GCA_010110895.2 Picea sitchensis
TTTAATACAACAACCTGACATTTTTGGCGCCGTTGCCGAGGAGTTGTTTAGAAGGTAAGTTAGCTAAGTGTTTTGGTTATTTTCTTAAAATGTATTTGGTTTGGTATGGTATGTTAGTAGGTTGATGAAAGAGGAGCTATGAAATGAAGGGTGAGAATCGACATATCTGTTATCACAGGTTCCTCTGAAACTCAATCTTAGTTTTTCTTTTATCTAGTATGTTTTCATGAGAAATAGAGATCATAGAGGTAGATTTAGGGGAACACAAAACAACAAAAAGAAGAAACCTCCACCCAAAAAGAAATAGAAACTGAGACTAGAACTCTGGATGAGGAAACCATAGAGAAAAACATAGAAGCAGGAAACACCACATACCAACAAATTCAAATTCCTAGTGATCCAAACTTGGTTGACACAGTTAATCCAGAAGAAGTGCAATCTATTTTCAGGAACCCTGACACTATAGTTTCACAAATAACAACTACAACTGTTGAATCAAAGGTAATAGGATCCTCAAAAGAACCAATAGGAGATAGCAATTCTGTCAAAAAGAACCCAGAGAGGTGGGATTTCACACCCTCACCAAAGAAAGATCAGATTGCATATACAATTTTTGGTAATCCTTTTAACATGGCAGAAAGAGGGAGAGAATTGGATAGAAGAGAACGAGGAGAAATTCATGTTGAAAATGAAGAACAAGAACAAGTAGAGACTAAGCTAAGACCAGAAACCACCTTTGGGTTTCCTATTTTGGATTTGGTCTAGAATGACAATATGAAACATATCCCACCTTTGGCACTACCAACCTTTAAAGGGAAAAGTAGTGAAGACCCAGATGTCTTTCTTTTTGAGTTTGACATCCTGTGCAGGATTTATAACTATCTCCAGGATGCACATAAGCTGAAGTTGTTTCCTGCTACCCTAAAAGATTCTACATTACATTGGTTCATGAGTTTAGTAGAGTACAACATTAGATCTTGGGAAGATATGAAGGAAATTTTTTTAAAGAAGTACCAAGACTATTGTAGACCCAAGGATTCTTGAAATGATATTTTTAAAATGCAACAACAAGAGGAAGAGAGCCTTGAAGATTTCTTAGAAAGATTTACATATACTCTTCAAAAATCCAAATATAATGATCTCCAAAATGAAGCAATCAAGACTCTTTTCTTAAAAGGGGTTTCAGATGAGTACATTGACACTATCAACTTAATGGCTTCAGGAGATATTTATAAAAAAGACTTTGAAGCACTCAGTGAACTATGTAGAACTTACTCGAGAAGTAGGGGGAAAACTTCAAAAAGTGTGAGAGAACATGTCAACAAAAACACCAAAGTACCCACATCTGGTGGAGTTACCCACATTTTAAAATAGAAATTTTAGGAACGATTGGCTCTCAATTGGACACTCTGAAGATTAAGAGAAAGCAGGAAGAGGAAAACCCTGTATTAAGCATATTCTGTCCAAAATGCAGAAAAAGGAATCCTTTACGAGAATGTCCTTTGGACAATAATTCTGTATGTGCAATATGTACTGAAAATCATAAAACAAAAGATTTTACATCCTTACTAGGATTTCAAGCTATATTCAAGGGAGGGGAAGCTCCAGGGAATCCATCTACACCTAAGAGGCCTTGGCAACCTAGGAACTCAAATATGTACCAAGAACCATCCCCACAACCTTTCGGCTACTATCCACCCTTCTCTCAACAACAACAACAACATCCATGGAACTGGCCAAATTGGCCTCCACAAAATATCCCTTCTCAACCTTGGTACCAGGGATGGAGAGAACATAATTATGGAAATAAACAACAGCAGCATGTGGTACCAATTCCCCAGAATCCATGTACTCAATATCCTCCAAACATACATCAGCTATTGCCTGGTTTTACTCCACCTCCTTTGCCAGCCATTCAACAAACTCCTCAGCAGCCTCAGAATCTACCTTGTCCCACCATATTACCTTCTCAACCCATTCCAAATCCTAACAACAGACCACCTCTGCCACTCCATAGTGTTGATTTTCAAAATTACCTAGCTTACACCATAAACCCCATTTCCATACAAGAAATATAGATGAGATCTGGGAAAACTTTAAATAAAACTCGGCCTGTAACAAAAACAACACCAAAGGTAATTATCCAAGAACATGAAGAAGAACCTGTAGATGATTTATCAAATGGGGAATCTTTAAAAGATGTCATCATTCTAAAGAATAAAGTATCTGAATCACAGTGTAACATACAAGCTCAGGTTCCCCAAACACCTCCATTTTCTGAGAGGTTTCTCATTGAAAAACCAATTGTTCAATCTGAGTTTGACATCATGAATGAACTAAAAAATGTATGTGTTAAGATTCCATTGTTACAAGCGATCAAAGATTTTCCAATATATGCCAAGACCATTAAAGAACTCTGCATTAAGAAACCAGATCAGAAACAGAAAGATCCACCCACGATACACCTAGTAGGCCAGTCATCGAATTGTATTTATGAAGCTCCTAAAATTGTGAAGTATGCCAACCCCGGGAACCCAATAGTTTTAGTTACTATCAACAATGTTTCTATTGGTAATACTTTAGTCAATCTAGGTGCAGCCATTAATATAACGACTATCAATACAGTTGAACTGTTGCAACTAAGTCAATTCCTTCGCCCTACCCCTATAGTTCTTGAACTTGCTAACAAAACAACTATAAAACTTGTTGGGGTCCTCGATGACATTCTTGTTACATTAGATTCGTGGGAATATCTTGTCAACTTCATGATTATTCATTCAAAGGATCCCACAAAAGGCCATCCAATCATTTTAGGGAGACCTTGGTTGGCTACGACCAATGCTTTCATAGGATGTCGTGGTGGGGATATGTTCATCTCAAATGGCATTTCTTCACAGAAAGTTACTCTTTTTCCACCTGCTCAACCGGTTACAGAAGAATTATGTTGGCTAAAATGTCCCTATCACGAGAATGATGAGGAAGAATCTTTATTCTCTGTTGATGAATTTCACGTGCTACAAGAACCAACAGAGGATGATAGTTTAAGCTGATTTCTTTCTGTGATAGAAAATATCGAGTTCCCACAAACATATTTTCAATATGATAAAATTTTCAAAGAATTTCAAGAACAAAGTGAGTTATTTTCCTCGTTTTCACCATCTATGGTTTTCTCCATTGATGAGCATCCGGGGTCATATACCATTCTAGTAGAACTCAACCCAAGAAAATGTCTATACATCAATTTTGAATTAAGTCTCAGCCAACAAGAACAGTTAACAAATCTTTTAAAAGAACAGTCAGGGGCATTTGCATGGGAGTACACTGATATGAGAGGAGTGCATCCTGACAAATACATTCACCACATATATATCCAACCAGGGATAACCCTAGTAAGACAACCACAAAGGCATATGAATCCAATCCTAAAATATTTTGTGAAAGAAGAGTTACAGAAATTATTAAACGTTGGATTCATTTATCCAATTTCTGACAGCAAGTGGGTTTCACCTCTTGTTGTGGTACCAAAGAAAATGACAGGGAAATGGAGAATGTGTGTAGAATTTAGGGAGTTGAACAAGGAAACCCTGAAGGACTACTTTCCCTTGCCCTTTATAGATCAGGTTTTGGATACCTTGGTTGGAAAAAGATACTTTTCCTTTCTTGATGGATATAGTGGATACAATCAGATTCAAATTGCTCCTGAAGACCAGGAAAAAACAACATTTACGTGTCCTTGGGGCACTTATGCTTATAAAGTGCTACCTTTTGGACTATGCAATGCTCCTGCTACATTTCAGAGAGTAGACCTTGGGATTTTTGCTGACTTAATTCATGATTGTGTGGAAGTGTACATGGATGATTTTACTCTTTATGGTAACACTTTCAAAGAAGCCTTAAGTAATCTTGAGAAAGTCTTGATTCGCTGTCAGGAATCAAATTTATCCCTTAGTCATGAAAAATGTAAAATGCTATTAATTGAGGGAATAGTGTTGGGTCATCATTTGTCTGTAGAAGGAATTAAAGTTGATCCAACCAAAATTGAAGTGATAGTTAAACTTTCCTCTCCGAAAACCCAAAAAGATGTGCGAAGTTTTTTGGGACATGCTAGATATTATCGTCGATTTATTGAAAACTTTACAAAGATATCCAACCCCATGTTTAAATTGTTAGCAAAAGATGCAGAATTTGGTTGGGATAACAATTGTTAGAATGCTTTTGAGAATTTGAAAGAAATTTTTTCCATGGAACCTATTCTAAGAGGACCAAATTGGTCTCTTCCTTTCCATATTTCAATTGATGCCTCAGACACTGCTTTAGGAGGAGTGCTTGGACAAAAAGAAAACCAACAAAACTATGTAATTTACTTCACTAGCAAAAACTTTACTCCCCCTAAATTGAACTACACTATAATAGAGAAGGAATTTTTGGCAGTAGTTCATGCCATTAACAAATTTCGTCATTACATCACTAGATATGAGGTTTTTGTACATACCGACCATTCTTCTATCATATTTTTGATGAACAAACCAGTTACTACCGGAAGAATCACACGATGGCTTTTGTTACTTCAAGAATTTAACATCACTATAGTTGATCGGCCAGGAAAAGAAAATTTAGTTGCGGATTTTCTTTCTCATATCCCTCAATATAGTACTGACATTCCAATGAATGATAATTTCCCTGATGAAAATTTATTTGTAGTAGCTGTTAAGACCCCTTGATTTGCAGATACGACAAATTACTTAGCTATAGGGAGACTGCCAGCTCATTTGTCACCACCACAAAAGAAAAGAATTGTCCAACAAAGTTCTTATTACTCTTGGGTAGGAAGTGATATTTTCTATACAAGTCCTGATATGATCATTAGGAGATGCATTCGGGAAGATGAGATTCCTGATATCCTTCAGGCCTGTCATGATGGGCCATGTGGAGGACATTTCTCTGATAAGAGAACGACATATAAAGTCTTACAATTAGGATATTATTGGCCGACAGTGTTCAAGGATGCAAAAAAATATGTAAGAAGTTGCAATAGTTTTCAAATGATTGGAAGACCTATCGTAGCAGACGATATGACCTTACGACCACAAGTTGTGATTGAACCATTTGAAAAATGGGCACTTGATTTTGTAGGACCGATTTCCCCAATGTCGAGGAAGAAGTACATCTTGGTTTGTACATATTTTGTGACCAAGTGGGTAGAGGAAAAATCCTTATATCAAGCAACTGAGAAATCAGTGGTTGAATTTATTTATGAAGATATCTTTACCCACTTCGATGTTCCACGAGAGATTGTTACTGATCAAGGTGCCCAATTTACTTCTAAGTTGATGAAGGAACTCACAGATAAATATGGGATAAAACACTGTAAGTATTCCCCATACCATCCACAAGCCAATGGGCAAGTGGAATCCACGAATAAATTTCTAGAAGCTATTCTGACCAAGACAATACATTTACATCACAAAGATTGGGTGGATAGACTTCCAGAGGCTTTATGGGTATACCGAACTATGTGTAGAAATACCACTGGTCATACCCCTTATGAATTGGTATTTGGCAAGCAAATTCTCCTTCCCATAGAATTTCAGATTCATACCTTCCACATAGTAGCAGAATTGGGTTTGAATTTGGATGAGGCACAAAAACAAAGAGTTATGCAATTAAATGAATTGGGAGAAATTAGGCAAGATGCTCTTCAAAGAACTATCCTTGTACAAAATCAACATAGTAAATGGCATGATAAATACATTAAGAAAAAGCATTTTCAACCAGGGGATTGGGCATTTCTCTTTGATTCCAAATATAAAACTTTCAAAGGAAAACTTACGACAAGATGGTTGGGACCTTATGAAGTGGAAACTATTTTTGATAATGGATCTATCAGAATCAAGACCATAGATGACTCTCAAAATTCCTTTGTAGTAAATGGACATCGATTAAAAGTGTATAACAAACCCTTGTCAAGAGATGATTTTCTACAGGAAATTGCTAAACAACCAAAAATAAAGATAGTAGGAGAAGAATCCTCTCCTCCTGCTAATCCTTGATCATTTTTGTTGTTTCAAGATTTTGTAAATAATAAAATTTTAATAGAAAATAAAAAAATTGAAATATATATATATGTATAAACATTTCTTTTTGGATATGTTGACATATTGTTTTCAGTTTTCCAGGCTTTTCAAAGCAAGTACAGAATTGAACTTCATTACTTTTTTGCAACAGGTAAGAAGGTAAGACCATTTTATTTTATGAAATTTTCTTATCAATATGCACTGTCTTGTTTTGAAATTAATAAATTTGAGCTTGTTTTCTCCCTTTGAATTTCTCATTAAAGTATGAAAGGGGAATTTATCAGGGATAGGATTATTCTTTACCAGGCCTGATAGATTATGATGGGAAAGAAACCCCCCTAGAGTTTTATTTTAGCATTTTCTCAGACTCTCAAAACATGAGAAAGCAATGAGCATATACTAACTTGGGCTCATAAAATCCACAAGTAAGTGATTATTGTTCCAAAAATTATTCTCCACAAGATTTCTATCTACACTCACGTTGGATGATGTGGGATACGTTAAGGTCCACCTTCCAACAAGTCTCACTCCATCGACACCAACACCTCATTTGGAGTAGAGATTAGAGACTACTTAGTACCCTTGAATCTGCTTGCCTCAATGGAAAATTTTCTTGCTAACAACCATGGGAATACATCAATGTCTCTTGGTTGATAGATCCTATAGTTGACTTGACACCAAGACCTTTATTTGTTCCTATTAGGATGTACTATAGGTACCTTGAGGCCCATTGACATCATTGGTGGGTCATCTCGCATTGGTTAACAACATTCATTAATGGTCGGTAATCCAATGATTTCTTTTTGTGTTCGACTCCAGAACATTTATTCACACAAATAAGAATTGTACCAAGGGTTAAATATTTGAAGTTGTTGAAGACATAATTTTAACTGGTTCCTTTCAGGAATGCACAGAAGACAAGTTTAGAGATAGCCATCAGATAATTTGCTTTCATAAACAGGAAGACTTTTTCTCAACAAGTTATTTTTGGTTCAAGTTTCTTTGTAGATTTCGGATTATTTCATCAGTACCAGTCAGTACCAGACAGAATCCATCAGTTACAGTGGTTATCAGTAGTACAAATTCCAGATACAATTTTGGCACTCTCCATATTCAGACTTGACTTCAAAGATCTCTATAGTAAGAAATGCATAACAGGGAGTAGGTAATCAAACTTAGGTACGCTTAGTTTCATGTTAGTTTAATGTATTAAATTACATATTAATAATTTGAACTAGGAATGCCTCGATACTCCATAGCATTTCATTATCCCTATACTATGTACTTAACAAGCCAATCCTTCTTGACATTTCATATCATGGGAAATGCACTGCATTATCTTGGTTGAATTCGACACGATTCATATGTATTGATATTTTGAAAACGTGTACGACCATCATCATTTCCTTACACACTATTGATCCTCACTACATTTCAAACATCCTTCTATAATTCCTCTCACGGCCTATTTTACACATCATACTCTATTCCTCTATTGCCCTCATCTAATTCTGCTGCTCACCTGTGGACCTTTCCTATTATACCGAGTGAGACTATGGTGGTGAATTGTCATGAACCTGATACTTATGCAAATTTGG
Organism: Picea sitchensis; assembly: GCA_010110895.2. Taxonomy (NCBI): domain Eukaryota; kingdom Viridiplantae; phylum Streptophyta; class Pinopsida; order Pinales; family Pinaceae; genus Picea; species Picea sitchensis. The sequence continues at coordinate 7,673 of SNQJ01S0103470.1, forward strand.
AGGTTCTTCTTGAGTATGAAGCCACCAAACACATTTTTCAAAAAGCTGGATGGGAGTCATTCTTCAAGAAATTTGATGGGTATGATGATACGGTTACACTTCAGTTCACTTTGCACTTTCATGGTGGACTAGCTAAAGTGGGCGAGCTAGAATTTGAAGTCACAGAAAAGTTCATTTCCGAAGAAATTCAATTACCCAGCACTTGTCAGAAATGGACGAAGGGCCAGCCAGTCGACAAGAAGCTCTGCACATAGCTCCTACAACCCCAGTATCGGAAATTACAATGGTCAGAGGGCACATCAAGGTTGTGGTTGGAACCAAAATGGGCTCAGTTGCTATCCATGCTCCAATGCTACCTCACTTGCAAAGGTCGGTACATGATCGTGTTTCCATGTCATGCTTGACTCCTACTACATTTCAAAGGTAACCATTTGGTAAAAATCCCCTATTTACTGTTGAAGAGTTTGAAGAAAATGGTAGAACAAGTTCGCAAAGCCAAAGATTTTAGAGGTAGTTTGTTTCATTTTGGTCTTGTCAAAATTTTGGTTAAGTCTGCGTTATCCCACAAACAAGAATCTTGGGATATGTTCGTTGTAATAACCCTAGCTTCTGACAAATCTAAAAATAAAAATGTGGAGTCCTCTCCTCCACAGAAGAAGTCAAACTCTAAGAAAAAGGGTGTTAAAACCCTGACCAAAATTTGTGATGACCCTAAGGATACACCAGACTGCACAATTGAGGCCAATGATGATAATCCTGGTACAAAACATTCATTTGATGTCCATGGTTCTGATGGTGTGGAAACTAACCATGAAAGAGTGGAGAACACTATCCCTACAGAGGAAAATGTTGAAATTATGATTGCTCCTCCAACTACTAAAAATATTATTGATGTGGAACAACTTGAGGAGTTAATTAAAAAACCTAGGAGAAATCCCAAACGAAAATGTACACGCACGCTTTTAGATATGGATAAATCAGTTCCTATTTACCCACCACAGGAAAGATTAAAAAGTATAGATGATCATGAGGAGGCTCCGGAGTCTTTTGAGATGACCTGGACTCTCTCCCAATTGATTCAAAAAGTCTGTAAAGTCAATCAACAAAATAATGTGCCCAAAGAAATTGAGTGGGACAAGCCAATTCAAATGCCTGTTGATACCCCTGTTCAGGTGTATGAGGAGTTCACTCATGAACTCAGTCCAGTTGACAACCCTGTTCAAGTATATGATGAGTTTACTCCTAAACACAGTCCAGTTGACACCCCTGTTCAAATATATGATGAGTTTACTCCTGAATCTAGTCCAATCGACACCCATGCTCAAAGACCAGATGAGTTCACTCATGCGTCCAACCCTCAAACACAACAAGGTCATGGTAAAACATTTGAATCTTACTGTGAAATCTCTTCCAGTAGATCCTTGAGACCAATGCTAGTCAGATTGGAAAACAGGAATCACAGGTTAAAAGAGAAGTTACATGAATATACCATACTGGATCGACACATCAAAACAGAAAATGAACTTATGAAACTCAGGCAAGCTCACTTCTCGTCAAAGATTGAACAATTAAAACAAAAAAATAAAGGTCTTTTTCAGAAGAATAGGAGACTACAGAAGACTACCAGGAAGCACATCATCATTAATCGAGTTCTTAAGAAGGAAATTAGAAACATGAAGAAACATGAGAAATTGAAAATGTTGGTTGCAGCTGCTGCAACACTCTGATGAATCTCAGTTTTTGACTTTTTGTTGTCTGAGGACAGGCAAAGACTTCAGCTTGGGGGAATGTTAGTCTCCATTTTTGTCTATATTTTTTCCTATATCATGTCAAATATACCCCCATTTTTATATCTAGTATCATTTCCTTCTAGCCTTACCATGACACATTTGACATCCTTTTACAACTAAATGGGGTTATTCAAGGTATTCCTATGATTCAAGTTATTTTTAATCTATTTTGATATTTTGAACTAATATTGATACTAATGTGACATGAGTTAGGTAATTGTTCCCTTGAAAACAGACTTATCAGTACCATGTACTGGCTCGCACTTAGTGGAGATGCCAAAGACTTGCACGACATGGCCAGATTGGATTGACAGTCTGATTCATATAATTGATTGAGTCATAACTCAATATGATGACTCAGGGAAAGATTGTAGAACTGTTTTATTATAATGCTTTATGATCCACGCTTCTTGACACTGCATGTCATGAAGCTGTGAAGTTAGTTTTAACTGACTATGAGTCATTTTCAGATCTAAGATTCATTTAGATTAATGCACCTATGTTCAAAACTATTTGGGGAGGATCTATATAAACCAGGATTGCTCTCAAGAAACATTGGTTACAATATGCTATGTGATA
>SNQJ01S0103470.1:36575-67027 GCA_010110895.2 Picea sitchensis
TCAATCAATTACTTGACATCAACCAATGACATCAATCAAACCAAACCATTTACATCAATGACATATGATCCAACAATCTCCCAAGTAATCAAACCATTGGCATCAATGACAAACCATTGGCATCAATGACAAACCATTGGCATAAATGACAACATGATCCAACAAGATCAAGTATATAGGCCATACTATAAAAAATGGAGAACTTACTCTACATACACATGCTGTAGAATTTGCTGACAAATTTCTTGACAAAATAACTGAAAAAGTTTAGTTACAAAGATTCTTGGGTAGTTAAAATTATATCAGTCATTTTTATAAAGGTTGTGCCCAAGATAGGAAATTATTAAATGACAGGTTGAAGAAAGACCCTAGTCCTTGGACAGAAGCACATTCTTAGGCAGTCAAAAATATAAAAGCCAAGGCCAAAAATCTTCCTATATTGTATATTTCTGATGATGACCTTCCTAAAATAGTTGAAACAAATGCTAGCAACATTGGATGGGGAGCGGTTCTCAAACAAATCAGGTACCAGGGAGACAAGAAGAAGGAAGAAATTATCCGATTTGCTTCATGTCTTTGGAAAGAAGCTGAGAAAAATTACTCAGCTCTAGATAAAGAAATAAAAGAAGCACTAAATGTTATCCACAAGTTTGAGATATTTCTTATTTATAAGAAATATATTTTAAGAACTGACACTGCTGCCATGAATAAAGTCTTGAATAAAGACATTAAATCTCTTGGTGATGTTAAATTTGCTAGATGGCAAGCTTTTCTCAGCAATTTTGATTTTTCTGTTGAACATATTAAAGGTACTACAAACTCCATCCCAGATTTCCTAAGCAGAGAACACTTACAAGCTTCTTGCATGATAATCTCTGTTCAACTCATAAATGGAGAAGAAACACTAGTAAACATTCATGATTCTCTAATTGGGAAGTATATGAATCTGAGTGTAGACCACATTGGGAATTAAGAAGCACCAAAATATTGACTCAAACAACCCAGCTTGCATATTCAAATTTAGTACCAGAAATCCGATTCAGAAGAGTTTCAAATGTGTTAGCTCCCATCATCACTAGAGCTTCGCAAAATGTAGTTGAAGCACAAGAAGCTTTAACTAACATTTTTCATGATATCGACCTTATTTGGGACATTAGAGATAATCTGGGGAATAATCAACAATACTTCTACCTAAACAGACCACGGTTATTATATCATTGGCCTTGAAGAAATCCAGAAATTTATTTCCCAAATAGTGATTATAATTACTCATCTTATAAAAAGATGTGGTGGAATTTTATTCAACAAGAAGAGTTTTTAACTCTAATCAAATTGGGAAACATTAACATAGCTACTCTAATCAAATTGGGAAACATTAACATAGCTACAGCAGAAAGGCCACCCCTTTGGCTTGCAGATTGGTGGAAATATTTTGGCCTCAACAAAGGAGCAATTGATCCAAGAATTTTAAGTTCTATATCTCCTTTACAATCAATCCAGAATCTTTTTGAGTATGGACCAAATGAAGGAGAAATGATTTGTCACTTCATACTTAATCATTTTCAATGGGCTGTTAAAGTAAAGACCATTATTCAAATTATGAATGACCAACCATTCATTGCACGAAAAGCATACACGAAAATGTGGGACATACATACTTATGAAGAAAGGTTTTCAACTCATATAGAAAATGATTGGAAATTCAGATAATCCATTTGTAAACTCAGAGGCTTCCTCCGACGGAGAATGAAGCTTGAAGATGAATCTGTCTCGTGCGTCTGTCTTTCTTCTGCTATTTGACCTTCTACGTCTTGCTACTTTCTGCAGTACCAATCCAGTTATCTTAGCGAACCCCAAGTTGAACCTTATATGCTCCTAAAGAAAACTCCTAGCGAACCTTCGAACAACCCAACACCATAAAATTCGCTTAGCGACCACCTGCCTAGCAGGACTTACACAAGTGCTCCAGCACCTAAGAGAACCTCAGCATACCTTTCCTCCAGAGCTTTATCTTTCACTTGAGAGAACCTTGGCTACCATAATCTTTCAAGGCACACAGATTGCAATAGTAGGCAAATAGAAACGAGAGTATTTAACAGATGCACAATAGGAGACAACATTCATATTTCATAAATGCTTGCGGAAGTCTTTATATTAAACACAGAGAGTCGAAGCTCTAAATATAGGGTATGCAATATGAGCAGGATGCTCAGAGAAGAATGCTCTTACTCGCTCTCACACTTACAGACTTATGCAGACTTGTATACACACAGAATGACTCAAAAGCTCAAACAGAAGGGAGCTTTAGAAAGGCTTGGACAACTTACAGATTGACTGACTCCAAAACAATCCTCCTCAAGAATGAACTCCTCTTATCCTTATATAAAAATTTGTGGAGATGCAAAATATTTCATCAAAGAGACTTGACAAGACTCTGAACCCTACATGTTTTCCACTAAATCTACTTTTAGGGATTTGGCGGTAGAAATCGTGCAAGATTCTTCCGACCAAATCATAAATTTATTCTTCACTAAGAAAAGTAAATCTTACTTTAGATATAGTGGGGTAGTCGTGAAAGATTCCCCTACCGTTTGCCACATTCTAAAAGACACATAATGTGAGAATCTTGGAAATGCGGGTCAAACCACGCCAAAAGTTGGAGAAGTGCTCCAAGTTTCCAAGATGCTCATTATTCATTATTACAAAGTGGATATTGGTCACGTCAACCCACTAAACCCGATTGGCACCACTACCGGCCAATTAGACTTGAAGTACACTGTGGAGGTTGGTATCGTCAACCCACAGAAACTGACTGACACCACTGTCAGCCAGTAAGACTTTATGAATCATTATTCCACTGGTTGGTCATGAATATGTCGAAAGTGATCTAGATCCCAATGTTGAGTGTAGATTTCTCGGTACATTTCAGGATCTCCATCATGATCTTCATCCTACTGTAGAAAATATCTTGTTTTGATGACCCAAGGATGCTTTTCTATGATAAAAAGCATTTTATAGTCATTTTCCGAAATCTGTTCCAAATTGTATATAGTGTTTGGAAAATGTCTGTGAGGAAATAAAAACATTCTGGTAGTGTCAATAACATCTGGATGAATAGTGTTGGGATTCAAACCAAACTTTTTCCACCAGTCTATAAGCCAGTCAAGTTCTGGAAACGATGAAAACTGATCAAAAAATTTAATCATACTATAGTAATATCTATATATGTCAGTCCATAAGCAAACATGATCCCACATTGCTTTATACTAAAAATAATTTATCTGAAACATTTGTTGATCAGGATCTTGTTGTGGCCATGATTGTATATCTCTCATTCTGTTAATTTGGAAAAAGTTCCATGCCAGAGTGTGGTTCCATCTCTGTGTTGCTTGACAAAACCAGTTTCTATTAGCAGTTTTGATTCTGGTTAGGTCTCCTATTTCAACAAAATTTTGTCTAGATTCAATATTAGATGCTTGGTTCATTTGTCCTGTCACATGTTGAGGTGGAATGACATGAATGCTGGTATTTGTAGAGAAACTTGGAAATCCAAACTCTACCCCTTCAGACCATCTTAACTGCCATTTTGGTACCCAATTTTCACAATATACATCCCATGCTGTATGATCATCTAGATATTCTGTGACAGGAGTATTTATATAATCATCCCAAGTATTGATAATCACCATGCTTTTTGAACAATATGCAATTTGGGCATGTGATTTTGAAATAAAATCTAAGGTCTTCCTTTTCGGCGGGTAGCCATTTATACTTGGTAAAGTGATAAAATATCCAGGATCACCACTGGGAGTTTGAGAGGAGCCATGTGGCTCTACTGCAGATAGGAAAGGAGTTCCTAGAATGCATTCAACTGGTAATTCAGATAATAAAAATTTCATTCCCAATGCATATTCATCGAACAATAAGATTCCTTTGGGAATTTCAAAATCCATTTCTGTAGAAACATTCCCCGGACCTATAGCAGAATAATTGCTAGGAAACCAGTATTTGTGGGGAATTAAATATTTATGCACTAAATTCATGTCTGATCATGTATCCAATAGTGCATTCAAACAAAATATTTCAGAATTTATTTCTAATTTTATCTTCACCTGATATTTCTGAAATCTAACAGGCAAGATTTTCATTGCTGCTAACACTTGGAGTTGAGCTGAAGTTTTTGGATTTTTGAAAGGTACATCCTCTAGAGGAGGTGGTCTGGAATCTAACTGATCCCTGATATCTCTGATTTCTTGCCTGGCCCAAGAGTCTACTCTATAGATGTCTTCAGACTCTTCTTCTAATTTCTTTAATTTTTCTTTCAAATCAGTAACTTCCTTTCTCAAAAGAATCATTTATCTAGCTAGATCAGTTACTGATGTATGTTGTAACTTTGCTTCCTTATTATATTTGATAAAGTCTTTGTATTTATGTCAAAGGAAGCTTCTAAAAACAAAGGTTCTCTTTTTTAAAATTCAGCATACCTTGACCTTTGTTATGTTTTGATTGATTTCAAAAATGTTTCCAGAAGAGAATTCTTCATATCTCCTTCTTGTAGGGCCTTAATCTGTGCTATCATATGTGCCTCTTGATCTCCAACATTGCTAAACATGCATATTTTTATCTTTTGGTGAAGATAGATTTCTGGTTCAGAATCAGACTCAGAATTATTTGAACTGTCTTCACAAGAGCAGAAGTTTGGATTTTTACATTTACAATTTTGATTCATCAAGATTTCTTCTTCTTTGTCTGAGTTATATTCAAACTCAAAAGCACTAGTAGATTCTAAACAACAACCTTGTTGTAACAAATGAACTTCTTCTCTTTTTATGAAAGGGTTGTGTGGGCACTGATTTGTGTCATGGTTGTTTGCCCCACATCTGTTACAATGTATTCTTAAGGCCAATTGTTTACTAGCCTGGGCTTATTTATCCTTTTGTTCAGACTATTTTCCTTTTGTCATCCTTGATGCTTTATTTTCTGGACAAGTATGTGCAGTGTGTCCATTCTTGCCACAAATCCAACACTGGATTTGTTGCCTGGCCTGATGAGCATAGGTTTTTAATCTAATGACTTCAGGCTCATAGTAGTGAGTCTTGGGTTTATATTTGTATCTCTTCTTTTCTTTGAATTCTTTCTTTTTCCTTTTTCTCTTCATAGGGTAAAACATATATAGACCATACTTCTCACATATAGATTTTCTATCTGGCAAGTGGGATAAATTATTCACATAATTATGTACTTTCATATTTACACATAATCCTACCAAAGCTTTGGTGATGAGAGAATATATTTCTCCCCATGTGTACATTTCATATGGAAGCTTAAAGACTTCCTGCATTTTCAGATATTCTACAAATTTACTAGGTATGGCAGCCAAGTAAACTTGTTTCCATAAAAGGTTCTGACTATCCTTCACCTCAAAAATTCTCTGTGTCCAATCCTTATGAAATTCTTCATATTCAGATATCTTTCTACATTTCATATTCATAAGGATTAGCTCATGTTTGTCTACTAATTCAGATTCAGTTCCACACCAATGTTCAAGGATTGTTGTGGTAAGGGATCCTATCATATTTTTATGGGGAGTTCCATCAATATGATATACCACATCTCCTTGTTCATCTCTTAGAATTTTTGCCTCCATTTTAGCAATCATTATTGGAGATGAGATAACTTCCCACCATTTGCTCAGTGTTCCAGTAAAACATTGAATTATGGATTTACAGGCTTCAACTTTTATTTTTCCTTTCATACACATAACTTTGTATGACACATACATTCTGTCAATCATCTGCCTGATCTGTCCAACTGACAGGTTGTCAATGTTCCATTCGGGGAACTAATCTTCTGCAAATGTTTGAGTTTCAGGAAGTTTTCCTTTTCCCAAAAAATCCGGTACTGGTGGTCTATTTACATGGTGAGGGAAATTGTCATAAGCAGGTTTCTGAATAGATACAAGGGAAATATTTTCTTTTGAAGATTCCGGTGTATCCTCTTCAGAAGGAAAGTGGTGAGGAAACTTTTATCCATTTTGGTCTCAGAAGGTTTATATACAGGAGACAATATGGATATAGGATGATTTGGGAGGATATAAGGATCGGGGATGGGTTTATCAGAAATAATATCCTTCTATTTGATTTCTATAAGAGTTTTTCCCATATTGGAGAAGGCTTCTCCCAATCCTTCCATTAGCTCCTCATGATTTATTTTGGACTCTCTATATTTTGTAGATATTTCTGTTAGAGAAGTGTCCATTTTTTCTTTGACATTTGTAACTTTATCCTATATATCATTTACAGACTGGACTATAGTGTTCATGGAGACTTGCAAATCTCTGATTTGTCCACGTCTGGCATAATCATTGGTTACAAATGTGTGTGTAGCCATGCCTCTCAAGGCAGTGTTTGTCCAATTTAATTGTTCTGATAATGATTGGAATTTTCTGTCAACACCCGTGAGTTGGGTGGCTTCCTCAGAAAGAAGTAGAGGTACTACTCTAACTTGTCTATTGTTATCTTCAAGGATAATGCCCTTGAATGGAGGAAAATTTGAACTTGATTCAATTGTCTGTCCTTCCAGACTTTTCCATTTATTCTTAGGAGGTGTTTCAGATCCTCCTTCCATCATATGAACTTCATCCTTCTGACTTAATTTCTTCCATTCATAGAAAGCAATCCATGTTTCTTTGTAAGATATAAAATTTTGCCATTTTTGTGATAATTCGGTCTTTTCTTTATCTTACGTGGATGAGTTAAATTCACTGGTTTCAGGATTTGTAAATAAATCTCAGTTTAACATCTTCTTGATCCAGAATTCTTCTATGGATCCCTTGGGAAAACCTTTCATTATTGAATGAAATTTGTGTATTTCATCTATTGAGGGTCTTTGCATGGTGTCAGGTAGAGGGTTTGAAAACCTACAATCAGGAATAGCCTGATCACATTGCTCAATATAACCTAACCCATACTTAGGTGTTCCGGGAGGCCTCATGCCTTTGTAAATGTCTTGAAGTCTAGGATCTAGAGTCTCTATTGTTGGCATATAATGAATCATTAAACAATGGTGAGACTCAGAAGTAGATGCAGAACTTTCAATAGTATTATTTACAAAGCGGAAAGAAACTGAAGAATCCATATGTTAAAGGAGAGATAACTATAACTGCATAGAAAAGAAGGGTGTTTAATCTTAGTCCTTTGCTTCGGAGAGAGAGAATGTTAGATAGGCTCCTAGCCCACTGCTCATGCAGAAACTAGTTACTCTTTCAGGAAGTCGCAGAAGTGGAAACCTTGTCTTTCAAATGCCCGAGACTTCTGATACGGCTTCAGAGAGTCACAAGAGTGGAAACCTTGTCTTTCAAAGGCCCGAGACTCTTGATATGGCTCTAGATTCTTTATTTAATACTTTAAACAAAACTTAACAGATCGAGAGATTTGTTATCATACCCGGCACGAAAATGGCTTCATGGATCTGATACCATTTGTAAACTCAGAGGCTTCCTCCGACGGAGAATGAGGATTGTAAATAATTAAGGTTTTACGGTAAAAGTTATCCATGGATGGATAGGAGCTTCAACAACCCTACTTCACTTGGGAGATTTCCATATTATTTTTGCACATGGTAAACAATCAACAATTTTTCAATTCTTTTTTAACTTGATTTCAATTTTTTTAAATATATTCGTTGCTTTTAGAAAAATGAGATTAGAGTTACAATTCATTTAGAAAAAAATTTAGTTCATTATGGTTTTAGGTCTGTTTTATAAAGAAATAAATAAATTGTAAATAATTAGAGTCTTATAATAAAATTTAAGGACAAGAGCTTCAACATTCCTCCTAGACATGAAAGATTCCCATATTATTTTTACAAATTGTTAAAGAAATTTTCAACTCTTTTTAACTTATTTGATTTCTAAAATTTCGAAATCTATTTTAGAGAAATGAGGTATGTTTTTTTTTGTCCAAAGGGATATATATAACATTAATTGCAAATATATATATATGTATGTATGTGTGTTATATTTGGATGATGGACTATATACGTTGTTTTTTTTTAAATTATTTTTTCGGTTTGAATATTTCTAATGGACAATCTTAAAAGTGAACATTTTTCACCCAAAGTATTTAAGTTTTTTTCTTAATACAAGACACAATTCTAATTTTTAAATTTGATTTGATTCAAATCCTTTATATTATTGAAAATAATAATTAAAAATTAAATTAACTTATTTATTGGATTTAAGTTATGAAATATATCATAATATAAAATACTAACTATGAAATATAATAATACAATATAATATGAAATAGTAATTATGAATTATAATAATTAAAAATTATTATATGGTGTTTGCAAAAAGTTGATGGACAAAATTGTGGCAATGGGTACGTAGGAATGTGCACATACATGAATGCATGCACATTTTTAGAAACATGCATGTGTTGTTAATCATATAGCTTCAATGTTCTTTGAATCACCATGCATGCTTCCCAACTCATATTTTTTAGGAATGTGTGTGTATTTCTATGCAGGAGCATGCACACACTTTAATCTATATGTGTGTGCACATGACTTAGAAAGTGTGTGTGTGTGTGTGTGTGTGTGTGTGTGTGTGTGTGTGTTCCTAAGTAGGATCCCATGTACATTCATGTTGCAACAAATGAAAATCTAGATAACCTACCACATTTTTATGAAAGGTTCATGTTTCCTCCCTTGACTATGTCTAGACTCTTAAGACCCATACCTAGTGCAAAAAATTCCAATGATACATATATGCCTAGTTAGAGGCAAAGAATGTCCTTGAGAGGTCATATGTGGCAGTTGAAGGTGTCATTCTTGGCCCAAAAAACTTAGAAGCTTCATTCAGAGCCTAACTCTTAGGTTTGTTCCCCTGACATATCCAAGGTCTAGAGAATCATACTTAATGTTCAAGCCCTCATAATGTTGAATATACCCATATGGAGACCAAGGATACCCTGAAAATGTCCTTTTTGGTGGTTCAACATGTCGTTGTTGGCCCTAGATACATAGAAGATTCCTTTAGGACCTAAGTATTGGGTTTCCTTTCTGGATCATGTCTAAGGACCCAAGAGCCATACCTAGTTCTAAAAATATCCTAATGATGCTCATATTCCCTCTTGAAGGCCAATGATCCCCTTGAGAGGCCACCTATGATGGTTTGAGGTGTTATTCATGACCCTTGAGCCCTATATGTTGCCTAAAACCTCGATAGTTTCGGTGTGGTAGTTTGAGGTCATGTGTGGTGCTTCGAGGCATTGTTCATAGATTTGGATGTCGCAAATATTTATTTAGGACCTAATGCATGGCCTTCTTCCCTAAATCACTTTTAGAGCCCTAACACACATACCTACTACTCAAAACTACCTAGTGGCACCAAAATCCCCAGTCATAGGCCAAGAATACCTTCAAGAGGCCATGTGTGGTTTTTCACGGCATCCTTCTTGGCTATGGATAGCTATAATATTTCTTTAGGGACTAAGGTTCATGATTCCTCCCCTAACCATATTCAAGGCTCTGAGACCCATCCCTAATGAAAAAAAATGTTAATGGTACCTATATACCTAGTTGGATGCAAAGGATACCCTCGATAGGTTGTTTTTGGTGGTTCAATGTGTCATTCTTGGCCCTAGAAGCCTAGATGCTTCCTCTATGGAATAACTCTTTGGTTTTTCCCCCTAACCATATCCAGGGTCCAGAGACGCATATTTAATGTTCAAAAACTCATAATGTTGACTATTCCCATCTGAAGATTAAGGATAACCTAGGAAGGTCCTTTGCGGTGGCTCAACATATTGTTTTTGTTGGTTGTAGATTCTTAGAAGCTTCTTTTAGCAACTAAGGTTTGGTTTTCCTCTCTCAAACATGTTTAAATACCCAATAACTATACCTAGTGGTCGAACTCTCCTAACGATGCCCATATCCCCACTTGAAGGCCAAATATCTCATAAAGAGGTTATCTATGGTGGTTTGAGGTAGATTTCATGACATTTGATCACTAGAAGCTACCTAAAACTTTGAGAGGTTGGGTGTGGTGGTTTGAGGCATTGTGTTTGGCCGTGGATACCTAGAAATATTAATACTTCAATTAAGGATTGGGTCCCCCCCCTTTACCATATCAAGGCCTTGAGACACATACCTAATACGCAAAACCTTGTGAGGGCACTAAAGTCCTTTATTAGAGGCTAAGGATGTTCGAAGATTAGTTGTCATTGATGTCAAACCATAGAAATACATACATAGAAGAATGCCTACGAGGAAATAAAATCTTAGGAGAAATAATGTTGCATAAACCATGCAGAACCAGAGCGCAATGAAGATAAACATCCTTTGTAAAGGATTGTGGAATCATGACCATTAGATCGAGGGAAAAATTTGGGAGTAATGTGAGCCATCAAATCAATAGTGGAAGGATAGCGTAAGTTTTAGAACTCTGGAACTTCACCACTTTGGAAATTACTAGAGACTAGGAAAAGTTGTGAAGTGTAGAAGCCATGAAGTGCAAAGTTGAAGTCACGAAATCATGTATGCCATCAAATATAGAGAAGAGGAATGTGGACCGTCAGTTTGGTTGATGATGTGTCTTATTCCACGTGGCAAGGTGCCATATGGGGACATGTGTCACACGAATTCAGTTCCTTTTGAACCCAAACATGTCCATTTATGAGTGACACATGGCACACATACCATGGGTCCACGTCACCATAGGTGACATCAACATGCCATGTCATCTCCGAGATTATGGCCTTTGGGAATGTCTAGCTTCTTCTACTAGCAAAAGTGTCAAAGGCCAAAGGAGTGAAATAACACGGGTCATTGATCTAAGATCCTCCGAGATTTCTCATGATCATTATATAAAGCATGTGGAAAGAATCACTTCAGCGGTTATAAATACGGGGGATTTGAAAACAACTTTAGAGTTGTAAAATCCCAGAGTATTGGAGCATTGAAGTCTCGAAATCCTATCAGTCATCCATCCAACGATTGATTAAATAATAATCGTTGATCTCCATTCTATGAAAAGGTTCAAAGTCTGTTGGAGATGCGAGGAATTGAAGATCTAGCCATCCATTGAGGACATAGATCCATGAAGGAGGAGAAATCGTGCACCACAATTTGCACGACAATTAATTCTAAGGAAGTGTTGCACTATTAATATGGAATGTCAATAAAATTGATGATGTGTCTCTCTAGGATTAAAAGTGCACAATGGCCAAGTGTTAATGCTCCACTATGTTTAAAGAGTGTGGACCATATATCTCACCATTAGATTAATTCTTTATCGTTGATCCAGGATAATGTTGAAATCATCGGATAAGCACATCTTTGGAATTACGTTTGGTCACGAGTTTTGGTCACATAGAAGAAAGGGGTTCACAGCTAGATACTTAGAGCCAAATTTCAAACAAGCACCTTTTGTAATAGAGACTTAATCATAACCCAAGGTCACATAAAGGAAATATAAAGTGCAAGGAATGATTAATATTCTTTTCCAAATAAATTTTAAAGGAAGGGAGTTGGTGCTTCTTGGGGTTGATGCCATAAAACAAGGGAGTTGGTGCTTCCTAGGGTTGGTGCCCTAAAAAAAGGGAGTTGGTGCTTCCTAGGTTTGTAGCCCTGAAGCAAAGGGGGAGTTGGAGATGCCTAGGGTTGGTGCCTTGAACAAGGGGAGTGTTGTCTCCTAGAGTTGGTGATCTAAATCAATCTTCATATAAAACTTGTAAATTGTAATTTAAGTTTATATTTATTGATGTTATTTACTGAAGTTTCTTGCTAATTAATAAAGTTATTAAATAATTATTTAAATATTGTGAAAATTTATTAATATTGATTCACCCCACCTCTCAGTATTAAACCATATTTCAAAAAAGGATACCGTCCAGAGGTCATGTGTGGTGCTTTGATACATTTTCGTATGGTTCTAGATGCCTCAAATATTTATTTAGGACCTAAGGCATGGTCTCCTTCCCTGGATCATTTCCAGGGTCCTAGGACACATACCTATTACTCAAAAAGGATACTCTTAGGAGGCAATGAGTTTTTTTTCAAGGCATCCATCTTGGCCCTGGATGACTAGAAGCTTCCTTTAGGGCCTAAGTGTTCTGGATTTATGAGAGAAACAAAATAAAAAACCATATATTTATAATATTAACACAGAGACATAGTGAACAATAATAGAGATACATTAAAACACGACTTCTATTAATTAAGAAATATGTTGAAAACTATAAAATGCAAATTGAAAACAAGCTTGCTAGAATGGTGGCATATTATCTCTGAGAAGTGATGTGATGGCTACACTCATTCACAAGAAGATGATTACAATGAGGATTTGAAAGTGTTTTTACAATGAACATGAATTCCAAAACCCTAGCCATCCAAAAACCTAACCCTAGGAGATGAAGCGCCAAAAGTCATGTTGGTAATCTAAAAAATCCAGTGAATGTAGGATTGAATGATTGCAATTGCCGAAAGTCCCGAAGGATGAAGTACCAGAGAACTTGGTTCCATCACCATTCACATGATAAGGTAAAGAAACTAAAGGGGATAGAAGTAAATAAGCCCTCAGACACTTGAATATGGTCCCATGTAGAAGAATAGGGGTCGAAGAAGAAAGAACAAGGAACAATGCTTAAATGGATAAGCTCGTGGTTTTGAGCCCATGGTAATTTAAAAATTGGGTTGAAGGAAGCACCTCATACATAATTCATTTATGTAAATAGCTTAAGGCCTGTAGAGTAATTTGACAGAGATTAACACCATAACAATACATAGAGCAGGTAAAATCTCGAATATAATCTGTTGGTAAAGATGGGAACACAGCAGAAGCATGGGAATTATATAATGAGTCGATACATATCTATGATCAACTCATGAGGAAAAAAATTGAATCAAGATTAGTGTTCTAATTAAATTGAGAAACTTACAATGAAAAGGTGCAATGGTTCAAGAGACACAATGGTTCAATCCTATACCTATTGAAATACTATATAAGCCAAAAGTGGTGGTGAATCTATACATATTGGATTGAATGGAAGTTCATTCTATCATGTTGGTTCCTATTTACAATATGAGTCTTGTTATGAGGGTTGGATTCCTCACATCTCAGTTGGATCTCAGATCAATAAGATGGTTCTTGTCATGAGGGTTTTTTTAGCACTCAGAGTCACCCTCATATTTCAAGAGGATAAGACCAACACCCATCAAATAGGTTTGTAAATTTAGGTTAATGAGAGAAGGTCAAATGGACAAAACTTAGCATAGCAATGTTTCAACACAAAAAATCTAGGCTAGTATGCATAATAAAATGAGGCTTTGATTAGCTTCAGTTAGTGGTTTAAATATAAGTGTGATTAGATGGAATACTTGGTGAGGAATATGGATAGGTCTTCTATAAGCATCAGTGTTTCTAACAGCTAGGTGAAGAAAAACTCAGTCACAAGAATTTCTTGAACTAAATTTAAAACACTGAAAACATTTACAACAACATCATAATCAAACATCCTTTATAACACAACTATAACATATCATAAGGATCATCGAATAATGAGCATTCAGAGTAAGAAGAATTAAGATAATGAAAATAGGTTGACTTCCATTAATCAAAATATCTCAGATCTCATACATAAACCAGAGTATGGATTTGTTTAGTCAAAATATTACAAAATAGCGAGCTCTTCTCAGTCATCTGAACCTCAACATAACATTCTCCTGATGTATTTATAGTCTAAACAGTAAACAACAGCTTGAGATGTGAGCTGGCCTTTCTAGCCTAGGATTCTCCACAAACAACTACTAATCTAACATCTTTACAAGTGAAACTAATAGACTACTATAACATGGATCATGTTGGCAAAAAATCTAACAAGATAATAATGACATGATTTGTTGTTGCTTGGGTGCATCTCCACCAGTGCCATGTGTCATCCAAGCCTTTGTATTGAGCTCCATCTTCCACCTGGTGATCATTGGTTCCCTCCAAATCAGAAAATCTAGGAAGAGGCAACGAATTCAAAACTGTTGAATGTAATAGCTAGTTCGTAGCATATTTTCGTAGCGCAACTGGTACCAGATTCAGTAGCAAGTGCCTATGAAAAAATGTTATGTAGCCAATTTCGTAGTGCTTTCGGTAGAATATTTCCTAGGTTCCACCTGTAAAATTATTTTGTAGCAACATTTTGTAGTGAACTTCCACTTTATGTTTGGCTAGGTGATTATGTAGTGCTTTTGGCAACAAATATGCAAAACAGTCTATGTGGATGATTCTATAGCGTCGGGTGCTATGAAATGCTCTGTGTTTTTTTGTGTCATGTGATGAACCTCAAAAAAACAAAAAGTCTTAGCAAAAGGATTATGAACCTGTAGATGCCTTTAGTAAGTGAAATTGTAACACCTCCCTCAAAACTTCAAGCTGCAAAAGTTGATCATCATCAAAAATGACTCTGTCATCTTTTCCATTTCATCTTCTTAATCTGGCACTTCTCCTTGTTGCATCAACACTTCTATCTATTGCAGGGGCACTTCTCTCTATTGCAGGAGTACTTCTCTCTGTTGCAGCTTGGGCTAGTACATTGAGATTCCTCTGGGCTAGAACATCCTTGAAGGGATGCAATTCTTCTTTAAGTTTTTGTTTTTTGGGGACTGTATGCTTCTATTTTTCCTATACAAATTTTGAAGTTTCCTATGGAGGGGAAAGAATATTCTTTCTATAATCCTATCTTGAAGTCCATGAGTTCACTAATCTTCCTCCTCTTAGTCAATCTTTCTCCCTTCAAATGGGAAATTTCCTTCCTTGCATCCTTGATTTGTCTGATCAATCTCTTGAAGGTGGGATTATCAGGGGAAGAGGTGATGTTTATGACTTCAATAGGTTTCTCAATTGTTTCACCCTTACTTTTGTCTTTCTTCAAAACATAAGCTTTGATCATGACATCAATAGGCTTCCCAACAGTGTCACTTTTACCCTTATCTTTCTTTGGGACAAAAACCTTGGGTATGACTTCTGTTTCAGCATCTTCCTTGTGGGTTGATGATCTAGTGAAAGGCCTCCTAACTCTAGTCTCAGCTGCTGCAATAGGTGAAGGAAAATGCAATTTTATCTCCTTTTTTGTTGTAGTTTTTTCTGATGAGGGAACTTCCTCTAGTTCAGGTGCAGGTTGAGGTGAAATTTCTCTTTGTGGGGAGTGATGGGATTCCCTCTCTTCTTCTTCAACTTCCTTAGGAACTTATTTTTCTTGGGAAATGTGTTTTCCCTTTCTCTTGGTTATTGTTTCCACTTGGTCAACACTACTAGCTGGAAAAGGGCTCTACACCTTGGATTGAGGGGTGGAGGCTACATCTAGCTATAGATTAGTAGAGATAATGAAATGTTCCCAAGTGAGGTTTATTTTATTCAATTATTCCATTCCACACATCCTAATCAACCCTGAGTGGAAAAAACTAGTGTCCATAGTCTTGGACTTGGCTTGGACCCTATCAACCATTTTTCCCATACTTCTAAAAAGATAGAAAGGGATGTTCATCAAATCCTTGCATGTGAAGTGTGGAAAAAACCTAATGTGATACTGGTGTATTATGTTGAATCTGCCCTCACATGTAAAATACCTCTAGATGACTTTCAACATTTTATCAAAACCCTCAACCAAGTGGCTCCTAGACACTCCCTTGGACAAAATATCTTTCTGACGATCCGACTTGAGGAAATCTTTAGAAAAGGTTGCATTGAGAGTCATAGATTTGAACCACCTTTCACCAGTGTTGGGTATTTCAGTGGTCGATGCAATGGTGGCATCATATACCTCCAACTCAAGGGTTCCTACCTGGGTCTTAGTGCCATGAAAGTTTAAATCAAATTCCCTGGCTACTTCACGGTGTACCCTCTGCATATTTTGATAGAAAGTTAGGAAACCAACCCTTTGGAAGACCTCCCTGATCAAAGACTCAACATCAAATAGGTTCATGTTAGAAGTCTTAGTCCTGACTACACTCCCACCCTTGTGATATTTCTTTTGTTGAGGTGTATCCATTGATAGAAGCAGGAGGTCAAACACTGTAATGTTATGATAGGTATAGGAAACCAAACAAAGACAAAAGTCTTTAATTTTTTTCAAAGGTGGTCCTTATTTGGTCTTTCATGGATTTCCTCCAATTTACTTCTAAACTAATAAGAGAATGATTTGATGACTTTAAAATGGGGGAAAAAATCTCCTCTGAGAAATGATATGCAATGAGGTTGCATTGTTCAATTTTTAGGCTGACATCAAGCCACCATATAGGGTCATCATCATTCTAAAGGTAAAGCTCCTAAACTCTTCACTACAAATAGACTTTGAGATGAAACTATAGGATGACACCATGAAGGGAAAGAGCCAATTCTAGAGATGTCAGCATAAATGATGACATTGCAATGCCACAAAATTTGCAGTGCTTGAACATGGGATCCATAGCATAGTTTTGAAGTGGTTTCTGTAGCATAGTATGGATAGCAAGAGCCAAGGGATAAATAGGAACAATAAATATGATATAAAATGATTCAAATTCAACGGAGGAAGTTGAAATTATGCAGATGGATAATAAATATGTGGCAGCAGAGGTAAAGGGGCTGGCAGGTGGAAGAAACCACAGTTTGCAGTGCCAGTTGCTACGAAAATATAAAACAGAACCTTTAGTGATCTTCAACAAAGCTTGGATGGCTCAAAAAGTACCTGGACAACGAAGTTTTATTATTGATGATCCTATGAAAGTATGAAGTTGTTTGCAACCACCATAGTCTCCAATTCACCTCGGTCAACTGGTCTGAAGCATAATCTGCAGTGTTGTCTGGACTAGTAGTTTTTGCAGTGCTAAGCTAGGAGCACGATTTCAAATTTTGATAAACAGTTAGAACTCATCAATGACCAAATCATGATTATTCCTTTTGAATACAAGGATGCTGAAAACAATGAAAATGTGTGACATTAGCTTCATAATCTCAAAAGATGGTAAATAGGGAGAGTGTACAAAAGATGTGCTACGAAAACAACTAGTGAGTTGGAAATGCACTTGAAAAGATTTGATTTGACTCCCTAATAGGTAAAGGGATAGAGTGGAGAGGTTCAAGTGTATGAATGGATGGAGTGACCTGCCATGCTTGTGGTGTCATGGGGATGGTAGTTCTAGTTGTCACATCAAGTGATGAGTCAAGGGTGTAAACCATAAAATGAACCAAGGGAATAAACCATAGGTGTGGGTCAAATATGTGAGCCAAGTTACAACCTTTCATTTATTTAAGTTATCCTAAGAAAAACATAAGGATAAGATCAAAAGACAAACCTAAAAAGACTAAAGTATTAAACATTAAAACTCAAGGGGAAATTTGACATATGAAAACTTCATGTGATAACAGGTTGGATTCCTAATTTTTCAGTTGGATTTGAGAACTACAAGTTGGGTCTTGTATCAGAGAGTTGGATCTCTCATATTCAGTTGAATTTGAAGATATTAAAGGATTGGTTTTATTTGTATTAATTCAAGTTAAATAAATAAAAGAAAGATATTTTATCTACTTCATACAGTTTGTGTTACACATGTTTGTGAATAATTAATCGAGCTACATATATCTTATTCATTTAATTCAGTTAATATATGAAAGTTTGAAAAGCAATCAAAAGTTCTAGACATTGATTCACCCCCCCCCCTCTTAGTGTCAATGTGTGTTTCAACACAACTATCAGAATACGAAGAAGCACAAAAGTCAAGAGAAAGAGAAGTGTCAAAGACCATCGAAGAAATAGGGAAATTCATCAATGATTTAAATACTCAACTCTATGAAGCCAAAAGAATTGAATAAATCATTTTGAAACAACTCAATGATAGGGAACAAGACTATGAAAATCTATAGGATGAAATTGTCATACTAAAAAGAGAAATTGAAAAAAAAAGCAATCAAAATTTGAAAACGGTTCAAAAATATTGAATGATATTATTAACAACCAAAGATTACCAAATGATAAAAAAGATTAGGATATGATCAAAATTCAACCTCTACTACACATAAAATAGATAAAAAGTCAGTCAGTTATGCAGATGCTCTTAGAAATCCTTCAAAAAGAGAAGATAACAAGATGGAGATGGCACCATTAAAGATTGTTTTAAATAAGCAGAAATCAACACCTCCTCCAAAAGGAGAAGGAAATGCAGTGATCAAAAGGACTCCTCCTGTTGATACTGAGAGGGAGGTGAATCAGTATCAAGTAAAATTTAAAAACATTTTTCAACTTATACTTAAACCATTCAATTATATCCAATGAGCAATGAACAATAGTATAAGAGTTACACCAATACACGACAATACACCATACACAATATATGAGAAATAATCAATAGTTATTGTTCAAGGGAAGTAATGACTTCCAAAGGTAGCTACAACTTCCAAATGTAAAGGGAGGGATAAACCTCCAAGAGGAAGATACAATCCTCCAATATCAATAAAGGGTTGAACTCTCCATCCTTGCCCCTTCCTTCCACCCAAGAATATATGAGAGATAATAAAACTATATATTAAATCATCACCATTAACCAACCATCACATAGAACCTAATAATGTTTTATGAGACTTCTTCAATTTCTGAAATTATTCAATTCTTGGAATAATCTGATCCTGTAGATAATATTACTCAATGTATTCTCTGAAACTCCTCCAAGTTTCACTCTATGAATCCTCCCCAAAAATAATTTATAGAAAGAATGGTAGACTTTATTCAATTCCGGTTTATTGAGGAGACCAAACTTGTATAGCATGCCCCGCGCTCAATATTTAACATCATATTCTGAAAATCGCACATAAGAAACCAAATTCCGTACTCTTTCCAATGGAATGTTTCTCACTTCATTTGGATTCTCTATGAAGAAGTTATGATTTTTTTACCCGAAACACCTGTTTATTGACTAGCTTCAGGACTGGTCAAAAGCCCTATCTTGCACAATGTGTATCTCCATAATTATAGAGAATCGAGAGATGAAACTTTTACCACAGGTACCTTGATATGTCTTCTCAATGCCATATAAATTTCACCTTTTGAATAATTCTAGAAAAAACTTTATAGTGAAAATGGTAAGATGACCTGTAAATAACATACCTTATAACACATCACCAAAAGACTTCATCCTCCCTTGAAATCCGACCTTCTTTACTTCTAATTTCCTCTAAAATTGGAATTGTGTATCAAATGAATGTATAATGATATGTATCTATAACATTTATGTCACTTCCTTTTAACATTAGGGTTGACCTGACACTTTCGTATTTTGTAATTCCTTTCTTTAATTATCTTCAAGGTTTACATGTAATTCCTTCTTCAATTCACTTTGTCATCTTCAAAAATTAATTTCTCCTCAACCATGAGGATCCACATGACATGCCACATACCACCAGAAAAAACATGATGTATATTATCCATCCATAGGTGTTGTATCTTCATGTGCATTGTCCCTCATGTCCAAATACCTTCATCAATCTTGTGGTCCAAAACCCATGACTAGGGTTGACATCAATGACAACAACCAATATTCCAACAATCTCCCCCTTTTTCATTGATGACAACAATCATGCTCCCTCTATCATCATGATCCCAATTTCTCTCCCCCTTTGACATCAATGGAAAATATTAGGGCTTCTCTCGCTGATTTCAATGGCATAAGGTGACCTTTTTCTTTGGGGCTTCTCCCCCTGAACATGTGGCACTGAATAATACTTCATCCTTATTTTTGGTCTTTGGGACTTTTTCTTCCTTGGAATCCTTTTGTGTGGCTTCTGTCTTCTCTCTCTTCTTCATGTCTATGATTTATATGTTGTTCAGTCTTCTTGTTGCAGTTGCAACCAATCTTCCTGAGTTATTTTCTCTGATTTTACATTTTCGAGAGTCAAAAGTAAGAGTGTATCCTTGATCACACATTTTACTAACACTCAGTAGATTATTCTTCAAGTATTCAACCAATAGGACATTCTTTTATTTTACATTTTTTATTCCAAGTTCTACTACACCTTCTCCAATTATTTTGGCAGATGAGTCATCTCCAAATGCAACATTGCCACCCTTTCTCTTCAAGATGATGAATTTGTCTTGATCCTCGGTCATGTGTAAAGAACATCCACTGTTTATGTACCATTCATCTTCTTGTTTACATTCTTCAATGGTTAATGCTATTCGAAAATATTCATTGTTTGGAATCTCTTTCCTTCTCCATATTGTGGTTGGCATAGGGACATCTTCATTCATATATATAGAATCTCGTACTTTGTGACCAAGATAATTACATTTGTAGCATACAATATTTTTATCCATCAATGGGGAAAATGAATTATAACTTATGTTGACAAATCCAAGATTATTTCCATCTGTTCTATTTACACCATTCAAGTTTCTTGCATATTTGTTCCTTTCATTGATTCTGCAATTAATTTCCTTATGTCCAAAATTTTTGCAAGTATAACAATGACCAAGAAAGAGATTTTGATACCTTGGATTAAGTGGTCTTCTTTGTGATGTAGTCCATCTGGGTTCATGATCTACTCTTCTATAGTTTCCTTCATACTGATTGAAGCTTCTTTGATTCCTGAAGGTAGGAAGTCTTCTTGGATATTCGTCTCTTTTGAAATCATTCCTTCTTTCTGGTATCCTGGTCCACTTCTCATCAACTGTCTGTGTAGCTCTTTCTTCAAGCTTATTGTTGGTATTTTCATATTATATGTATGTAGTTTCACCCATGCATCCAAGATGTGTTAAGTATTTTGGCACTTGAGAGTTTCTCAAGCGCTTCCTCAATGAGACAGCTTCTTGTTCAATTTTCTCACAATCTTCTTCTTTCTTCATCATTTGGACATTCCTTACTTCTCGTATTCTTCTTTCTTCTTCGAGTAGAGTTTTCAAGGAAATGTTTTCTTCTCTTAGTTTCTCAAAGTCTTCTAATTGTTTCTTCAAGCCTACAACTTTCTTTTCAAAACTACCCAATTAATTTCTTAGTTTTCTATGCGTGTCTTTGAGCTTGCTATTTTCAATCTCAACATGCTTCAATTTTTTAAGATTCTCATCTTCTTGTTGAATAATTTTTTCTTCATGATTTTCTTCTTCTTCATTGAAATTTTCTTCTTCACTATCATCTCTTTCAATACTTGGATGAGGACATTCAAATTCAACATGTCCTACTCCTTCACAATTAAAGCAAAAGAACTGGCCTCTATTTGCTTCTTTGAAATCTGAGATGTTGTAATTTGCTTCAACTTCTCCTTCTTCTTCTTCCGCTTATTCCCTTTCATAAAGGTTTTGTAGCTTATCCCAAATCTCTTTTGATGATGCACATGATCCCACCTTTGATTTCATAGAATCTGTCAATCCATCCAGGATGGTATCTATTGCCAATTTGTTGTTCCTTTTTGCTTCCTTCTGAGCTGCAGTATTTGGTTTCTTCAAAGCATTATATCCTGAAGCAACTGAGAACCAAACATCTGCCCCAAGAGATTCCAAGTAAGTTTCCATTCTATTACTCCAGTATTCAAAATTGTTTCCATCAAATGATGGAATCCCATTTGGAATTTTGTC
Organism: Picea sitchensis; assembly: GCA_010110895.2. Classification (NCBI taxonomy): domain Eukaryota; kingdom Viridiplantae; phylum Streptophyta; class Pinopsida; order Pinales; family Pinaceae; genus Picea; species Picea sitchensis. The sequence goes on from SNQJ01S0103470.1 coordinate 58,169, forward strand.
TTCCATTTCTTCTTAGGATATTCCTTCTAGTGGTTAAACTATACTGAAAGTAACCCGCTATGATACCAATTGTTGATATTGAGAGGGGGGTGAATCAGTATCAAGTAAAATTTAAAAACCTTTTTCAACTTATACTTAAACCATTCAATAATATCCAATGAGAAATGAACAATAGTATAAGTGTTACACCAATACACCACAATACACCATACACAATATATGAGAAATAATCAATAGTTATTGTTCAAGGGAAGTAATGACTTCCAAAGGTAGCTACATCTTCCAAATGTAAAGGGAGGGATAAACCTCAAAGAGGAAGATACAGTCCTCCAATATCAAGAGAGTTTTGAACTCTCCATCCTTTCCCCTTCCTTCCACCCAAGAATATATGAGAGATAATAAAACTTTACATTAAATCATCACCATCAACCAACCATCACATAGAACCTAATAATGATTCCTGAGACTTCTTCAATTTATGAAATTATTCAATTCTTGGAATACTCTGATCCTATAGATAATATTTCTGAATTTATTATCTGAAACTCCTCCAAGTTTCACTCCTTGAATCCTCCCCAAAAATAAGTTATAGAAAGAATGGTAGAATTTATTCAATTCTAGTTTATTGAGGAGACCGAACTTGTACAGCATGCACCGCGCTCAATATTTAACATCATATTCTGAAACTCACACACAATAAAATAAAGTCCGTATTATTTCCAATGGGATTTTCCCACTTCATTTGGATTCTCTATGATTGTTTTACCCAGAACACCTGTTTATTGACTAGCTTCAGGATTGGTCAAAAGCCCTATCTTTCACAACATGTATCTCCATAATTATAGTGAATCAAGATCTGAAACGTTTACCATAGGTACCTTGATATGTCTTCTCAATTCCATAGCAATTTCACCATCTGAATCATTCTAGAAAAAAAGTTATAGCTAAAATTGTAAGATGACCTGTAAATAACATACCTTAGAACACATCACCAAAAGACTTCCTCCTCCCTTGAAATCCGGCCTTCTTTACTTCTGATTTCCTCTGAAATTTGACTTGTGTATCAAATGAATGTATAATTATATGAATTTATACCATTTATGTCACTTCCTTTTAACATTAGGGCTGACCTGACACTTTCTTATTTTGTAATTCTTTTCTTTAATTATCTACAGGGCCTACATGTACTTCCTTTTTCAATTCATTTTGTCATCTTAAAATATTCTTTTCTTCTCAACCATGAGGATCCACGTAACATGCCACATACCACCAAAAACAACATGATGTATACTATCCATCCATGGGTTTTGTATCTGCATGTGCATTGTCCTTCATATCCAAATACCTTCATCAATATTGCAGTTCAAAACCCATGACGAGGGTTGACATCAATGAAAACAACCAATCTTCCAACACCCCCTAATAGATATCAATATATATTTCTTGGATATTGATATTCATGCAAAAAAATTGGACACAGAGTAGTACATTGTAAGGCCTAGAGAAAATACAAACCAAACAATGTCTAAATATATAAGAACAACCAGAATGATGTAAAGAAAAGAAATTATAATTCATTGTCTCCTTTACAAGAGTAAATGTTGAATTCCACAAGTCCAACAACTATGGCCATAAATCCATTGAATGTAGATTAACAATGCAAACCTTGAAAACATGCAACCTTAACAATCAAGATAAGTAGATATGGAAAGAAAAACATATAGAATAAAAAGTAACATAATGTAAAGTGGCCCTGTATATAAAGAACAAAAAGTGCCAATGGTATATTGATAGTGGGTGCTCAAAACATATGACAGGAGATAAAGGAAAATTTCTCACTTTAACAAAGAAGGATAAAGGTAAAGTCACTTTTTGAGATAACGTATCTACCAAAATACTAGGGAAAGGCACAGTTTCTTTGGGAAACAAGAAAAATAAAGCAAAAATTGTGATGCTAGTAGAAAATTTAAAACCTAATCTACTTAGTGTAATCCAAACTTGTGATCAGGGACATATACTCGTTTTTAACTGAAAAAAATGTGAATTAAGAAAAGAAGGTTTAGGAAAATTAGTTGTTATCGCACAGAGAACCTCAATCAATGTGTATATCTTAGATATTAAGGAAGAAGACGAATGCCATATGATTCAAGTATATGGAAGTTGGTTATCAAACATGAGGATGGGACACTTGAGATTTGATAACCTTATCAAAGATAATAAAAAGGGAGTTGTAAAAGACTTTCCAAAATTCATCAAGCCTTCATATCCTATTTGCAAACATTGTCAATTAGGGAAGCAGCCAAGAGTCAGATTCAAGATAAAAGATCATTTTACATCAAAACCCTTGGAGATTGTTCACTTTGACCTTTGTGGTCCCTTTATGACTAAAATCATACAAGGGGAACACTACTTCATGTTGATCATTGATGACTACACGAGGATGACCTGGGTATATTTTCTCAAAGAAAATTTTGATGCATTTGAAAAGTTTAAAGCATTCAAGACTTATGTAGAGAATGAAACAGATCTCAAAATCAAATGTTTAAGATCAGATAATGGAGGGGAATTTACCTCTGAATAATTCAATAAGTTATTTGAAGATCATGGAATCAATAAACAATTCTTATCTCCATGACCTCCTCAACAGATTGGATTTGTTGAGAGGAAAAACATAATTGTTCAAGAGGCTGCAAGAACTATGTTGAAAGAAGATAAGTTCCTAGACAAATTGTGGAGAGATTCAATATATACAACAATCCACATAGTTAACTGAGCACAAATAAAAACTAACCATGAGAAAACACCTTATGAATTATGGTTTGGAAGACCAACATCTGTGAAACATTTCAAAGTCTTTGGAAGTAAGTGTTACATCAAGAGGGATGAATATAATCTAGGGGAATTTGACTCTAAATAAGGTGAAGGTATATTTATGGGATATTCACCTAACAAAAAGGCTTACAAGTTCTATAATCTAAGACTGCACAAAATAGTGGAAAGTACAAATGTAAAAAGAAAAATCAAATCTCAAGATGAATAAAAAATTGATGAATGGATATGAACTAGGGATGATGAAGAAGATGGAAAATCACAAGATGAAGAAGATATTGAATAAATAGAAGACAATTAACCACAAACTGATGAAAAGAGGGATAATGAAGAAACACCCTTACAAAAGAACCATAAAAAATAGTTCAAAAGAATCACCGTGAAAATCAAATTATAGGGGATAAAGAAGCAGGAGTAGAAACAAGAAGGAAACTTAGATTTGATTATGAACATGTAATGCTTTCAGTAATAGAACCCAAAATTTTTGCAGAAGCCAGAAAGAGTGAACACTGGATAAAATCAATGAACGAGGAACTTGATCAAATTAAAAAAAATCATACATGGTGACGCAACCCCTCCCGCTCCTCGGAGAACGGTCACGATCACCAGGATCTTCTTTCGCACAGGCCCAAAGAGTCAAAGAAATCTTCTAACTCCTCTCGGGAGTTCTCACTACCAACAGTAACTCCTGCCACGATCCCCCTTCGCTTATTGGGAAATCGAAACTCGTGAGTTCGCGAGTTCGACGCTCACAATATCGGGTCTTTCACTTCCCCGAAACCCGGTGGTCAAAGGATCAACGTTTTCTTCCTTATCGGGGATTTCCCTATCGGGAAATCACTATCCGCGATGTCAACAACTTGAACTTACAATCCTCGATGTCCGATGTGCCGATCTCCGATGCACGTGTGGACTTGGGTCTTCCGCCTTCGGGGCCTTCCTTCCCTCAAACTCAGGTACAGCTCCACCTATACTTCACTAACCCCCGTAGTTCCCCTCAGCCACGTCACCTCCTTCTCTCGTGTGATCGGGAATCGCGGGATTGTGGTTTCATCGATCAGAATTTATTTGCATCGTAAAACCCCGAATTTCGAATCCCGACCTCCTGGGATCTTGTGCCACCTGTCCTTGTCACATAAAACGGCCCCGATTAAATCGGGAAATCGGCGATCACGATTTCGACCAACACGAAACTCTCTACCCCGAGAACCCTGATATGCCGAATACCGATGGCCTGTTCCTTCCTTCCTGTGCCTAAGAACTAAATCTCGTGCAGCTTCCCCACGATCTAGTGGTCAGCAGGATTTCGCGATTCTCCTCTGCGAACCCGGACCGTTGATTCTCCTCCTTGGAGATTTCCTTCGCTCTGACCTCCTTCCTATTGAACCTCCTCCTGGGTCCGTCTCCTCAGTATCAAAAGGGACTATCCCTCCTAAGCTTTTCCTTGCTTCATGAATATTTATGAGGACTTGTTACACGCACTCTTTGTGGCAAAGTTTCAAATACGACTAAGTATTGGAACCCTTCAATTCTGCACACTCCTGCAACAAAATTTTTCCACTCTCCCAACTCAGAATCGCAACCCTGAGACCTCGTCTAGCCTTCGCACGCCTTGCATGGCTCTGGTTCCAACCCTGCACTTCTGAGGTGAATAGAAACAAAAGCTATCTTCAAGCAAACCCTGCAGTCACGCACTCCTTGCGGACAAATTCCACTGCACTCTTTGCAGGAATTCTCTAGCTCACTTGGAGAAACAATTGAAACGCATTCACTCAGTCTCTCAGATTTCAAATCAACCATTAAATCACATACACAGCATATAAAAGAAAATGCATGATAGAAAGCAAACATTCATGAGCATAATATCAACACAGAGAAACAACACAAACCATGGAGTTGAATCAAAGTCCTTCTTCTAATAATTCAATCTTTACATGGGTGTTCTCCACAAGTTCTCTGCTCTGCTCTTCCTCTTTAGAATGCTTGATAATAATACAATGTACAAAGGAGGGTGCCTATATTCCATTTTCCCTCTCGAATTCTACAACTATCAAATCTACAATTAAATTCTATCTAACAACATTAAATCTATTAAATGCCTTCTTATCTATTTTAGACAAGAGCGTAAGGCTCGAGGTTTGATATAATACAATAGGCACTCCTCCATAAATGTTTCATCAAAGGATATGATGCTTCATCTTTAATGCAAATTCAAAAAGTTACCAAAAGTTATCAAGCTTATATGTCATGTGTTTAGAAACACATGCGCTGGCTCCTTGCTGGCTTTGGAAGTCACGATGCTCCTGCATCATACTCCTCGGCTTGAATTCTTTCATGGACTCCTGTCCATGAGCTCCTGCACAGTCTGCCCATGCTTTTGTATCACTGCTTTTGTCTCCCAGCTGGCATCCTCCACTGGGTGATTCTTCCATTTCACTAGGTACTCAAAATACTGCTTACGACTGGTTTTCTTTCCTACGCGCTTGTCCAGTATACACTCCATTTGCGGTTTCTCGACAACGGGTAATTGTTTCTGCCACTGGATCACTGTTTCCTCAGTTCCAGTCTCTGCTTCTTCAGCCCGGTATGGGTATAAATCTGAAACATTGAATATCGGAGATATCCCAATGCCATCCGGCAACTCAAGCTCATATGCATTCTCTCCGAATTTCTTCAGAATTTTGCATGGCCCAATTTTCTTCATCTTGAGCTTGTTGTATGTTCCCCTTGGGAACCTTTCCTTCCTCAAGTGTGCCAGAACCATATCACCAACTTCAAACTGAAGTTGCCTCTTCCGTTGATCGGCTCTGCGCTTATACTCCTGATTCACCTCCATCAGTCGCTGCTTCACCTTCATGTGAAGTTCCTCCATCGCTTCAGCGAATTCCTCCGCGCTAGCACTGCTAGTTCCAGCCTGCTTTGACTCCCTGAGTTCAGAAACTCCCCTTGGCTATGTTCCATACAAAATATGGAATGGGCTTTTTCCTGTACTCCGATTCACCGAATCGTTGTAAGCAAACTCTGCCTGTGGCAATATCTGGTCCCAACTGCTGTGGTGCTCTGTCACCAAGCTTCTCAACAAATCCCCCAAACTTCTATTCACCACCTCTGTTTGGCCATCCATCTGCGAATGATAAGCTGAACTAAATGTCAAATTAGTTCCCAGCTTCTTCCATAGCGTCCTCCAAAAATGACCTATGAATTTCGTATCCCGATCCGAGACTATGCTCCTCGGCAATCCATGTAGTCTAACGATTTCTTTGAAAAACAAATTCGCGATGTGGGTCGCATTGTTGGTCTTCTGACACGGTATGAAATGTGCCATTTTAGAAAACCTGTCCACTACTACAAAGATGGAATCAACACCTCTTTGCGTTCTCGGCAAACCCAACACAAAGTCCATGCTAATGGCTTCCCATGGCCTTTCGGGTATGGGCAATGGCTGATATAACCCCGCATTCTGCTTTTGGCCCTTCGAATGTTGACATATCCTGCATCTGTCAACAAACCGTTTGACATCAGCGTGCATCCCTAGCCAAAAATACGATTCTCTCAACTTGGCGAATGTTTTGTCATGTCCAAAATGACCTGCTAATCCACCACTATGTTTTTCCTTCACCAAATTCTCCCTTATGGAGCAATTCGGTATGCACAATTGATTGCCTTTGAACAACAATCCATCCTGGATCAGGTACTCTATCCAAGGACTCTGATCTCTGAGAACTGGATTCTCATCTGCCTCGTATGCCTCTCCAAAATTGGCATCCCCTACATACATGTCTTTCAGATTTTCAAAACCCAAGGTCTTGACTCTGAACTCCTGTAACAACAAACATTTCCTGCTCAAAGAATCAACCACTTTGTTAGCAGTTCCTGAAATGTGCTTAATGACAAATGTGAATTTTTGCATATACTCTACCCATTTTGCATGCTTTTGGTTCAACTTCTCCTGTTGACTTACAAACTGCAATGCATGGTTATCACTGTACAAAACAAATTCTTTGGGTATTAAGTAATGCCTCCACTTCTTTAAAGCCTGTATGATGGCATAGAATTCCTTATCATACCTGGAGTATTTCAGCTTTGCATCATCCAGCTTCTCGCTGAAATATGCAACTGGTTTGTCATCCTGACTCAAGACCCCTCCAACAACATACCCACTGGCATCACATTTCACCTGAAATGTCTTCTGAAAATCAGGCAACACCAGAATTGGTTGCTCGGTAATCTTCCACTTCAAAAGATTGAAGCTTTCCTCGGCCTCGGCTGTCCAATGAAAAACTTTATGCCACTTCTTTACCGTGTCCATCATCGCGGCGCTAATTCCACTGAAGCTCCTGATGAACTTTCTGTAGAAACTAGCCAACCCATGGAAACTCCTCCCCTCAAAAACATTTCGGGGTGATGGCCAATTCCTTATCACTTCTACCTTCTCCGGATCCATCTTCATCTCATTCGCTGAAATAACAAAACCCAGATAAACGAGCTCTGTCTGCAAAAACGAGCACTTCTTCAAATTTATCAGTAGCTTCTCCTGCTGTAGATTCCTCATCACAATAGCCAAATGCTTTAAATGCTCAGCCTTGGTCTTACTGAATATTAGCATGTCGTCCAGATATACAAAGACAAACTTCCCGATGAATTCCCTCAGGACTTCATTCATCAATCTCATGAATATGCTTGGTGCGTTTGTCAAACCAACGGCATGAACAACCATTCGTACAAACCCTCGTTTGTCTTGAATGTTGTCTTCCATTCATCTCCCTCTCTCATGCGAATCTGGTGATATCCTCTCTTCAGATCAATCTTCGAAAAATAATTTTCCCCACTCAGGCAGTCCATCAGATCATCCATTCTCGGCAGTGGAAATCTGTACCTGATGGTAATTTTGTTTATCGCCCTGGAGTCTATACACATTCTCCAGCCTCCATCCTTCTTTGGAATTAGTACTGTCGGAGCAACACACAGACTCGGACTCTCCCTCACCAGTCCTTTATCCAGCAAATCATGCACTTGCCTTTTGACCTCCTCATTCTCCTGAGGTGTCAACCTGTACGCTGCCTTATTTGGAAAACTTGCTCCAGGTATAAGGTCTATATGGTGACTCACACTCCTCATCGGTGGAAATGAACGAGGTAGTTCATCCACGATGATATCGGCGAACTCTCCCCGCAGTTCCTGAATCTCTTCTGGCAAGTCATCCACTCTTGTGCTAGTCAGGATAATTCTCGGTTTCCTGACCACAAAGAATTGTGGATCTTCATTTTTCTCCATTTCTGTGAGAAGTTCCTTCCCACTCATGAGAAGTATCGTGTTGCTCACTTCCGGCTTTACTTCTTTATCCTTTATCGGAAGTAGTCTGTGTGTCCTCCCATCCTTCTCCAAGGTGTATGTGTTCATCCTCCCATCATGAACAACATTTCTATCATACTGCCATGGTCTACCCAATAATACATGACAGACATCCATGGGAATGACATCACACAGAATTTTATCCTTATATTCACCCATTTTAAATTCAACCAAGCATTGTTTCGTAACACATACGTGGTGTCAATTCTGCAGCCATGATACTTTATATGGACTCGGGTGATTGGTCATCTCCAGCTCCAGTTTCTCCACCATCTCGGTCGAAACGAGATTATCGGTGCTTCCGTTGTCCACAATGACCTTGCATTTCCAACCCGTGGTCTTGCACGTGGTCCTGAACAGTCTAGTTCTCTGAGTTGTGTCCTCCACCTCTTTCTCGGGTGTTAAGAGAACTTTATGTACCGTCAGTGACTTCCCACTTTCGGTGTCTTCATCCTCAACATCACACTTCTGCGCCTCTGTGATGTGAGCTTCTTCTCCGGCTTGTCTTTTCTCTGGACACTCAAATGATTTGTGCCCATTCTTTCCACATGTAAAACATGTGATTACTCCTCCTCTTCCTCTACCTCGACCTCTAGTACGTGGAAGAGAATTCACATCAGCATAATATCCTCGTTGATCAGTCTGTTGTCTTCTCTGTTCAGGTTGCGACTGCCTCTG
>SNQJ01S0103471.1:17200-28824 GCA_010110895.2 Picea sitchensis
CATCTTGATGGTTTGTCCATCACATACATTCTCAGTATGTCTTCTATTAATCTGTTCACCCTCTCTGTCTGTCCATCAGACTCATTATGATAAGCTATACTAACGTTCAGATTTGTTCCGAATCCTTTGAACAATCCTTTCTAGAAATTCAAGGTGAATTTCGGGTCTCTGTCAGACACAATCGTTTTAGGAATTCCGTGCAATCGTGCCACTTCCTTTATGAAAATATCAGCAATATCTGCTGCCTTGTGAATGGTTTTCAGTGGAATAAAATGGCCAGCTTTTGTAAGCTTGTCCACCACCACCATGATCGAATCATGCAGCTTGCTTGTTCTGGGCAATCCTATAATAAAATCCATTGTCACTACTTCCCACTTCCACTCAGGAATGGGTAAAGGTTGTAGCAACCCTGCTAAGTGCCTATGCTCAACTTTAATTTTCTGGCACTCCATATATCTGGCAATGTATTCAACGATCTCTCTCTTCATACCCAGCCAAAAGTAATGGCTCTTGACCATTGCTACTGTTTTCTAATATCCAGGGTGCCCTGCATAAGGCACATTATGCATCTCCTGCAAAATCAACTGTTTCAAGCACTGGACATTGGGTACAAAATTTTTGTTCTTGTACAACAGTATTCCATCTGTTTCCAATTTATAAATTTCCATCTTCTATGGCATCTTACCCTGCTGTAGCTTGGCTACCAATTCTCTGTACTGCATATCTACATTTGCAACCTCCAGAATTCTTCTTCTAATATTAGTCTGATACATGCTAATGGATGTAGCATGTAATTCATGCACCCTCCTGCTGAGTGCATCAACCACTTTATTCTCCTTTCTTTTGATATGCTTGATCTCAAAGTCGTACTCACACAGAAATTCCAGCCACCTACTTTGTCTAGTGTTTAAGGTTGGCTAATCAAACAAATATTTTAGACCATTGTGGTCTGTTCTCAATTCAAATATCCTTCCCATGGGTTAATGTATCCATTTCCTCAGAGCGTGAACGATTGCTGCCAACTCCAAATCATCAGTGGCATAATTCTTTTCGTGCTCTTTTAGCTTCCTAGACTCATAACAGATTACAAATCCATTCTGACTGAGAACTCCTCCCAACCCTTCTTTACACACATCTTTGCACACCACGAAATCCACATTTGGATCTATAATCCTCAAGATTGGAGCGTTGGTTAACAACTAGTTCAATCGCTGGAAACTTTTCTCACGCTCTTCAGTCCACTGAAACTTTTTCTCCTTCCTTTGCAAGAAAGTGATAGGGTGAGCTATCTTTGAAAACCCTACAATAAACCTTCTATAATAGCCTTCTAGACCCATAAAGGATCTAACTTATTCCACATTCCTTGGCATTGACCATTCTCTTATGGCCTCAACCTTCTCAGGATCCACGACGATCCCTTCTTCTGAAATAATGTGCCCCAAGTAATGGATCTGCCTTTGATAAAATGAGCATTTGCTCAACTTGGCATACAACTGGTGTTCTCTCAACACTTGCAGCACCATCCTCAGTTGTTGTTCATGCTCTTCCTCTGACTTGGAATACACCAAAATGTCATCCAAGAAGATGATGACAAACTTGTCTAGATAGTCCATGAATACTCCATTCATCAAGCTCATAAAAACAACGGGTGCATTTGATAGTCCAAACGGCACCACTGTGAACTCATAATGACCATACCTTGTTCTAAAGGTGGTCTTTCTGTTGTCTTCATCCTTTATTCTTACCTAGTGATATCCCGATCTGAGATCTATCTTCAAAAATATTTTCGCACCTTTCAACTGATCGAAAATATTGTCGATCCTCTGCAGAGGATACTTGTTCTTGACAGTTACTTTGTTCAACTGTCTGAAATCAATGCACAACCTCAACGTCCCATCCTTCTTCTTCACGAACAAGACCAGGGCACCCCAAGGTGACATGCTTGGGCTAATGTACCCCTTCTTTAGAAGCTCTTCAAGCTGCAATTGCAACTCTTTCATCTCTGGCGTACTCATTCTATAAGGAGCTTTTGACACTGGAGCTACTCCAGGCATCAAATTTATAGAGAAATCAATATCTCTCTTTGGAGGTAGTCTGGGTATGTCCTGAAATACATCTTCAAACTCTTTAAGTACCTCATGATCCTCAATACTTGACACCTTATCCTTATGCGTTTCCCCCACATGGGATGCAAACAATTGACAGCCTTTTCTGTAACACTTCTTCAGCTGCATTGCTGAGATTTCTCTAACAGTAATAGCTCTAGGAATTCCTTGGACAACTCTCTGATTCCCTTCTTCATCTAAGCAAGTGAATGCCTTGTTTCGATAGTCCAAGATGGCATGGTGCTGGTCTAACCAATCCATCCCAATTAAACAGTCATAAAAGCCTAATGACAGAATGTTCAAATCGGCCTTCATGCTTAGTCCATTCATGTCTACAGGATAGGACTTGACTAACTCCGTGACTTTTGTCTTGGCTCCTGTAGCTAGCTGCACTAACCAATACTTTTTATGTTTGCTTCTTATCAAATGCAAACTTTCTATCACTCTAGGGTCTATATAACTATGGATATCCCCTGAATCAACTAAAATAGTAAATGGTTAGTTTTTTATCATACCTTCTACTTCAATCATGTGTGACTGATACTCAGCTTGCTTGTTGTCCAAGGCTACGTAGATCCTTGGAATTCTACTGCCCATGTCCTCCATTGTTTCAACTTGTTGAACATTGTGGAGAACTCTTACTTTATCATTTCTGTGGGGGCAATCTATGTACCTATGGTTTTCTTAACAACCCCAACATTCCATAGGTGGCGGCCTTGACATTTTCCCACTCACTTCAACCTTCCTGGGCTCTCTAAGAGATGACTGTTCTTGAGGACTGTTTCTGAAAAAGGGAGGTTTGTTTCCCTTCTGCCTCTGTTCTTTCTTAAACTTCTTCTGGTCAACCCAAGCCTTTCAAAAGGTAGGCTTTTCTCTTTGTTGTTCATATAAGCATTTCTCTCTTCTTATTGTTTCTTCCATAGTATTAGGATCATCATACTGAATCTTATCCTCAATAGGAGGTGGTAATCCACTCAGGTACCTCTGAATCTTGACAGACTCATCTTTGATGAAAGGAACATACTTCAGTAATTCCAAAAACTTTCATTCATACTCATCAATGGCCTTGTTGTCCATCTTGAGTTCAAATAACTCTTTCATCTTTCTGTCATAATATATTTTAGTTAAGTATTTCCTCTCAAAATACCTCTTGAATTCTTGCCATGTGATGTCCCTTTCCCTGATGTGCTGCACCTGCACAAGTTGATCCCACCACATGGATGCCTTTCCCTTCAATCGATACATGGCAATCCTACCCTTTGCATGAGAGGAATAATTCTGCAATTAAAAGTATTTCCTCATACCCAACAATCAAGTTTCGACATCTTCCTCCTTCTTATGTTCTCCATCGAATGTTGGAGGATTGATCTTGTTCATTTCCCCTTTCAATTCATCCATCCCAAATCTCTTGTGCTTTCTGGTAGGAGATGGGCTTGAAATACTGCGTGCTTCCCTACTGGAATGCTTTGGGGAGTGACGACGATGTTTGCTGACACTCCTTGATCTTCTTTTCCTCTCAGGGGTCCTGCGACTCTCTATCTTGCTTGAGTCACTCTCATTTTTCAATTTCTTTTCTATTCTTTCCAGACTCTTCAACATCCTTAAGTTGAATTGACCCTTCCTATCCCTGACTTTCATGAACTTTCGGCTATCAGCTCAGTGAGCCTGGGCATCTTTCTGCAATCTTTCAATGATTTTCATCACATGCCCTTCCTTATCCAATTCTCTTCTGTGCCCATTGGAGTTCGCTCCTTCGACTCCCAAGTTGACATCCCTTCCTTCTCTTTCATTCTCTGAATTGGAGGCAATCAACACCTATTCCATTTCTATACTCGACGTCGATTCGCGGCTATCCTGACACTCATTTAACTCTGCACACACAACGTGCAGTCAACCGAAGTTTGTTAGGCCTTGAAGCCTTAATAAAACTACAACATTCATAAACCAACGCGAATAAGAAAACATTTTGATTCCATGAATTTTCTGAGCTCTGTTTGGCTCTGCAATTTCCAGTGATAGCCCTCGTTTTCTTAGTCCCCAACCCATGCATCCACAGGCCATGATCAAACACTAAACTACTAGGTGCTACTCAGGCCTTCGGCCTTCGAAGAGTTTAAGGCACACACAACTATCTCCCGAAGTTCCGATTTACTGAATTCGCATAAATCAAGTGGATCGACGGTCTACGTTTACCCAACATCTAACGGTTAAAATCCATTGTGGTTCTTCCATCTTCGAAGATTTTGGGACTTCGGGACTTTGGGTTTAGGTCCTTGAGGCTTTCAGACTTGCTTTCCTTTCCAACCCCCGACTTCTGAAATCCTGATTTACTTTACCCTCCCAGCCCACATAGCACAGTTGTCACCCACAACCATGGTGGCACATGGAACGTTCAAGAGGGTCCACGTCACCTTCAACGACGTCATCAGGTCCCACCATGCTCACTTTTATTTTCGACCCACTGGCACGTGGTACACACCCATGTGTCCACATTCATTCCAAGTGAAATCCAATGGTTAGACCTCTCTTAGATCTACGACGCAGATCCTTTCGGCGTTTCGGGGTTTCGAGGTTTCGTGCCTAAGCTTACTCTGTTTTTCCCCGAAAACCAAAATCGTGTAATCGCAACTTACCTTTTGTTTGATCTAATGGTCAAGCCTTATACTCCCGATCTATGGTGTAGATCGTTTTGGAACTTTCGGGGTTTTGGGTTTTGGTCCTAGAGGTTCTCGCACTCGCTTCCCTCTCCAACTCCCGACTCCTGAACTTCCGACCTCTCTCGCCTTGGGCCCACAGCATAGCTATCACCCACCAAGGTAGTGACACATGGTGTCCTTAAGAAGGTCCACCTCACTCCCAACGATGTCATAGGGCTCCACTACTTTCACTTTTCATTTCAAGTGAAATCCAACTGTTAGACCTCTCTCAGATCTACGGCATAGATCCTTTCGGTGTTTTGAGGTTTCATGCCTAAGATCACTCTGTTTTTCCCCGACAACAAAAATCATGTAATCACAACTTACCTTCTACTTGATCTAACGATCAAGCCTTATACTCCCGATCTATGGTGTAGATCATTTTGGAACTTTTGGGGTTTCGGGTTTGGTCCCAGAGGTTCTCGTACTCGCTTACCTCTCCAACTCCTGACTCCCAAACTTCTGACCTCTCTCACCTTGGGCCCACAGCATAGTTGTCACCCACCAAGGTAGTGACACATGGTGTCCTTAAGAAGGTCCACCTCACTCCCAGTGACGTCATAGGGCCCCACTACTTTCACTTTTCGTTTCGGAGTTTCGGGCATCAGGAGTTTGTGCATCTACACATCTCGAACTTCGGTTTTCCGAAATTATGAAATTACTGTCGATTAATCTACTTGATCCAATGGTCCTGATTCCCCATGATATGACGACTCATATCTCATCGGCATTTCATGTATCAGGATTTTGTGTGTCACAAGGTCAAAATATTTTCCACCTTCATCCTCCCTATTCCCGAAATGTCGATTTCTTCCTGGACAATTAATGGTCCATATCTCTCTTAGATCGACGGTTGTGATCCAATCGTGAATTCGTGTTTCTTGAATTCTCGCAAACTCACCCTTTGACCATTTCAAGTTACGAGTTAGCAAAACGTTGATCGCTCTCCACGCTTCCTTTCCGATGGACGGTCCTGACGAATTCAGGATTTCGCGTATCGCGATTTCCACACTCCTGTGCAACTCCAAAGGGTTTTAATCCTTGTGCATGTTCTCCAAATCTGATGGTCATGAGGGTTCTCCTTTCCTCCCGAACATATCCTATGGATCCAACACTTCTGGTGTGGAGTTCTCTCTCTCCCTGTGGCCATATACCACACCGGCTATAGTTTTATAATACCGCTACACCTCTTGAGCTTTGTAACATGGTCAAGTAGCCCGTTGACACTCAGAAACATTCTGAGGTCTGAAATTAGTCCTCCAGACACAATTTATTCTCAAAACCTCAGTCCAAGGACCACTTATCCAGCCCATCCAGGCTCAACATTGAAACTATGCTCTGATACAATACTGTAATGCCCCTGGCCATCAACCTCACGGTCGGGCCAACGCTACTACGCGAAAAAACACTTCTGGAACACATTATGCATTCTAATGAACTTAAAACACTTAATTACAATTAAACACAGAATTACTGCTAGCATTTCAGAGTTAATGGAAATAACAATAATTCATATGCACAACAAAATACGTGATAACATTGCAAGAATCACAGGTATGCAATTTAATTAGTTACAGAATTACAAAACATAGTGACACTTATCTTTGAAACTGTCACGCACCACCAACTGCATGTAGACCTTCCACGAACCTCCCAGCCTTAGACCACACTGTTCATCACTCTCAGAAGTAGGTCACCCCCGACCTGGGACTAAGCTCCACCGGTTAAGGAATCCTAGGCTAGGAAAGGTTTATAGGAAGAATACACATAAAAGAAGGAGGATTGCCCACAGACTCTCCTTCCCCACATGCCTGTCCCACCCCAGGAGTATACACCTTCTCTGTCACCTAGACAGTCCTTCAGCTGCTAACCTCCCTTGCCTTGGGCTTCAGCAATAGACCGAACCGGAAATATTCGAACTCTGTGGAAGCTATAGGGTTCCTTCCATGAGCTCTCTCCTTCCTCGACACACTCTCTCACCTGGAAAGAGTTTCTCACAGGCCTGGTAACCTGTTCTTTGACCAATTCCAACACAGTGAGGACGATAACAAGGCTTAGCCAGGTACAGACAATGACAACCAGCCACATTCAGTCGAGAACTGCATGGCCACTACATCCAACTGGGAAAAAACGGTTATGGACACCCAAAAATGAAAACAGTCAGTGCTAAGGCATAGCTCGACTCAGAGTTTACAGGATGCGTTGGGCTTCTCAGCAAGAAACCCAGGAGACACAGCTCAGTTCACAGTTTACCATGGGTTTCAGGTGTGTGAGGTATGTAGAGGTCCAATCACAGAGGCCAAAACACGTTTAGACGGAGGATGGTGAATGTCGAACAAACTCATGCCGAGGTTGGAAGAATGGGAAGCGAACCCCCAACACGGCTCATTTCCTGGGTTAAATTGCATGTGCTCGGGTTGACACATGTCATCCATGAAGCACGTTCCTTCCCATTTGGAAGTCACCTGTCCTTCAAAAGAACTTAGGATAACACATAAACATTTACACAATAATTTGGAATAATAATAAATTATTACTCCCAAGGGCTTCAGCCCCCAAGCTTAGCCCCTTCTACCAACCTTTCAGCCCGCTCTCCCTTACCCAAGCTTTGTGGAAGTTTAGTCCCCCATCATTCATTCATCGCAGTTGGTCCACACGCAAAGATGTCTTGTATTAATACTGTGCATAATTACATGTACAAAAAAAAATCAGGTTCCTGGCCTTCAACACTTAGGCTCCCTAGCCTAATAACACATAATACCACTAGCTTATATGACTTGCCTCACCAACCTATAAAACATAATTACAATTCATAATGCAAGCTTTATACTTCATAAACATGATTTACAATAGGGCTCGGCCTTGGGGACATTACAATTGTCCCCTTACTTCTCGGCTCCTAGTTATATTTGGTGGCCTTATGGCCGCGGTCTAGTCCCTAGTTCTTTGCTCACCCTCCTGTTTGGCAGCACCTGATCTCGTGGCTTGGGCTATGTGGCCATGCCCCCAACCTCCACGCATACGTCGGTTCATTAGTCTTATATCCTAGCCCGTGGTCGGACGAGGCTGGCCCCAGCTGACCGAGGATTATACCCCATTCTCTACCACTGTCAACACATAAGCATAATGCGTTGAGTTTCCAACAAGAAACAAGTGTAGCCAGAGTGGTTAGTGCTCATGCTCAGTTCGTTGGTCGCAGGGGAGGTTAGGGGTTCAATCCCCGAGGATCTCAACAAAATTTTACCCAGCCATCCTTAGGCATCTGCAGGGTGCCATGTGGCACCACCTGATTGGGCCACGTGGCGACCGAGGATTGGACCACATCATCAATCCGTACACCCAGTCACCTTGACACATGTCCAAAATGGAATCAATCTGTATGCCTAGTCACCCTGCCATGTGTCAGTATGTACACCTAGTCACCCACCTAGTTGTTGTCCATATGCCACGTGTCCATATTTCATTGGGCCACATCACTCTACGAACTGCCACGTGTCATCCATATGGTGTCATGTGTCAAATCCCTACAGTTCCAACTCAGCCCAAAAGTGACGAAACTGAGTGACACATGTCACTTTCCGGTGACACCACGTGAGCATGATGATATCATCATGACGTATTCTGATGTCACCCGT
This sequence comes from Picea sitchensis, assembly GCA_010110895.2. Taxonomy (NCBI): domain Eukaryota; kingdom Viridiplantae; phylum Streptophyta; class Pinopsida; order Pinales; family Pinaceae; genus Picea; species Picea sitchensis. Next base: position 25,637 of record SNQJ01S0103471.1, read on the forward strand.
CGTACATTATGACATCAACGTTTACTTTGACCAGGTTGACTTTTTCCCTGTTTGGCGAAACAAACAGAACACGATATCTTTCGCATACGACGTCTATTTGAGCCGGTTCAAGTTGCGATGGGTTCATATCAATGAGGCCTACGTACACGTCCTTTTTGAATCCATTTTGAGCATTTTTATTTTTAGGCCTTCCTGGACCCAATTTTGTTCTGAGATCCAATTCTGGATCAGTTATAGATGAATATAAAAAGTCATTTGTACCTCTTAGAAGAAAAAACTAAAAGTCACTTGACATTGTATTTATGAATGTCTCATGTTAATACAATTCAATCATTCATGAAGTTACTTATTCCCTCTACCCATCCTTGACTTGACAAATATAATGAACTAATTTGTTTTTATAATATTTCATAATATTTTGACAAAATTAATAAAAAATAAAATGTTTTGAATATTAAAAAGTTATTTTATCCCCAAAAAAAAACCTAATAAAAAAATAAAAAAATAAAAATTGGAAATACACCAAATGTTAAGTCCATACGATAAAGATTAATCAAACTTTGTTTTATTAAACATTTTACTCTCATAAATAATGATTGTACATCGATTACAATTTTAATTATAGCTGCGTTATATTCTAGAGTGTTTGGTTCTCCCAAATTCAAAACATACTAAATCAAGAGGAATGATGAAATTTAGTTGTACCAACGATTTTAAAGGTTTACGATTAGAACCAAAATATTTGAAAAAGTTTAAAATGCATCCTACCAATTATCATTCAATTTTTTTTCTAAATTCTAATAATAATAAAAATTAAATAAATCCTTTAAAATAAATTTTAATTCAATTTTGTGAAAGCTTATTAACTAGTAATTGTTATCTGTATTAAATTTAGGATTGTAAATTATTAATAAATAAATAAATAAAATCTATGAAATAAACTTGATTTTAAAGGAAAGTTCATTAATTTGTAATTGGTGTTTTGTTGAAGCTTTTCATTAATCTGAAACTCTTGTTGTTGAGGACCTTACAATTTTTTATAAAGTGATAGTCGTATATTACCTTCTTTGTGTTTTCATATTTTGATGCAATCCATGCCATCATATTATTGCAATTTATTTGATTAGTTTGCTTAGTATCTAGATTATTTATAATGGCTTATGACTTAATGGATTGATATTTTATTTGAGACAAATTTAGTGTGATAATATTTGAGTTTTTGTTTTATTTTCATTTTTGCATCTCTATTTGTCACCCTAGGTCTCACAGGGGACTTACTGATGTCATCTTGACAAAATCACATTCTTTTTCCAAAAAAACACCATGTTTTTCATCTTGGTCATTTTCTTTTCCTAGACATAAGAGTGATAGGTCGCTTGTTATCCTCATGCAAGAAGAAAGTGTCCCTAGAACCTTCTAAATATGACAAATTATGAGGAGATCAGTGAAATATGGGTTGGACATGATGCATCATGAGCCTAGAACGTGTGTATGATCTGTTTTTTCTAAGTTCTAGGACTTGAACCTATCTATAAACCTCCTCCATCATTCTATAAATGAAGGCAAAATCAAGGGGATGAGCTAGTTCTAATTCATCCATCATAGCCACATGCTACCAAAATATAACCATAGAGACATTCCTACTATAGTATTTTGAGATGAGTGTTGGTACATCCACATTTTAGACATGGATAAGGAGGAGTCTCATGAGGTTGGATCCAGAAGGTACTTCAATCATCTCAAAGTAACACATCATGTTGTACTTTCTTTTATTTTATTATATATAACTATGATGTTTTTCCCCTCCAATGTGTGTGATCTATGTTGTTTCATAATATGTATTGGTAGATTTGATTTTTCTTGAGGAAATTAGATTAGATCTATTTGTAGACTAGATTTATTTCATGCTAAACAAGGTTGAGAAGGGTATATGATGTTGTTTGTGTGAAAGTGTTTAATTGTAGAAGATTATATCTAAATCTAGGAGATGTGTCAACTTAAATACGATAAAACAACCATCAATTAGAGGTAAGACTCTTTCTCTTCACTTATTAGTATAGATTGAACCTACAAATTTGATCTAGTGGAAAGCCCAAAGTTATCTATTCCCTGTCTGTCATTGATCTCTGTCAAATTAGTGAGAGAACTTACTTATCTGTGGGTGATATTATTTAACAACGAAATTGGTGACTTCACTAGGATGAGCGACCCTACATCTGTAGGTGAGATTCTCTAGATCCGTAGAGGGGTGACAAATAGATATGTAGATGAGATTCTCTAACAATAGAATTAGAGACTCCATTGGTGGACATGATTTTTCTACATCCGAGTATCGATATTCCTACCACAGTGATGATCTATATATATGTTTGATTGATGATTGTTCGTAGGTACTTCAGGGTTCATTGATCTATGAGCTTCTTCCTTATGCCACTCCATTGTTATGTACTTTGGTAATGTATTTCAACCATTAGTTCCTCTTCTAAACTCATACATTATGGGGAATATGTTATACCTCTATTTTTCACCTTATGCCTTACAAAGAAACTATTAATGTCATCTTGTCAAAATCAAGAGCTTTTAACAAAAAAACACCACGTTCTTTTCCAAATCAGGAAGAAAATATATTCGATGATGCATATCTTCCCATGACCTATCAAAAAACGTCATGACCTCCATGATGGACTTATATGATGAAAAATTATTATCTAGGAAGTCATATGAACTAGGAGGAGGAGTGACAACCCACATGGGAAAAAAGTACTAATTGAACTCCACATCCTGTTGGAGATTTTGATTAGGGTATGAAGATGTCGACTGGATCACCTGATAGGAAATATCGACTACAATGAGTGCCATTCTATCTCTAAATGATTCTACTTTGAAAGGAATAGGAACAAAGTTACCAACTTGACAAGAATTGTGACATCAAAATGATAAATCTAACCCTAAATACTCATATTTTTGTGTCAAAAACACCAAAATCAACCCTTGAATCAAGAAATGGTGTTTCTAGTAGCACCTTTTTTTTTAAGGTAAAAATTATAACCCTTTCCAATCGTGACCCATAATGTGGGTAATAAAAACTTTAAATTTAACCACCAAATCAAAAAGTTGTGCAACTAGTAGCACCCTTCCTTTTTCTTGTGGTTAAAATTACAACTTGTTTGAAACCATGACCTTAACAA
>SNQJ01S0103473.1:0-15749 GCA_010110895.2 Picea sitchensis
TGGGAAGTAAGAATTCCACTATGTAATGAAACCACATAAAAAAGATGAGGCAACAGCTTTATATTTTGACAAACAAAATAAAGTTGCGGGAAGAGCTTAATGTATCTTAATGTATCTCATTGTAACTATATGGGAAGTAATAATTCCACTATGTAATGAAACCACATAAGAAATATGAGGAAATAGTTTACTATTTTGACAAACAAAATAAAGTTGTAGTGCTGAGGTACATATGATATAAAAAAGATAAGATGAGGCAAGAGCTTAGTATTTTGACAAACAAAACAATGTAAGGTTGTAGTGCTCCAATTCTTGATCTTTTGACAAACAAAATGCAACAAAATCCAAGTTGTAGGGCTCAGATACATATGATATGAGAAAGATGAGGCATGAGCTTAATAATTTGACAAACAAAATGCAAGGTTGTAGGGCTTGTGTACATATGATATATGAAAGATGAGGCAAGAACTTAATATTTTGACAAACAAAATGTAAGACTCTCAAGTTGTAGTTCTCGGGTACATATGATATAAGAAAGATGAGACAAGAGGGTGAGTGCAAGCTAATGATGGTCTCTCATGACACGTTAGTGGCAATGCAAACCTGGAAAAACAACAATATGTTAACTTGGATGGATTATTCAAGGTATTTTTACAATGAATTTGAATATGGTGTAAGAAGATGAAACATAGGAAATTGAATTAGCTTTCTGAATCTACATTTTTTTATTCAGACATTTTGAATAACTATGTCAAATTTTATTTTTTCTAACAATGGTATCTTATTTTTCCAACAAAATATAAGGTATATGTTTTTGTTCATGTAGGTGTTGAGTACCTTAATGATGGAATTTCGTTCAAAAATTTTTCATACTTGTAGAGAACCTATTTTTCTTGTGCCATGTATTTTTTGGAAATTTTTAATATTAACTTCATAATATATATATATATATTTTAAATTATCAAAGTCAACATATGCCTGAAATTACAACTTTTTTTGTTCGTGCAGGCTAAGAGGGTCTTAACATGATCAAACCATTTTTTTGTTTAGATCGTAGGTATCGGTCTCCTCTAGTGCCGCATATAACTCATTTGAGAAATGGTTAAGCCGAGAAAAAGGTATAGAAAAAATAAGAAAGGTATGTATTATAGGATTTTGATATATGTGAAGAAGAAAATAGATTAAAAATAGTAAACAATATTTATTTTTTTTAAATTTCATATTTGAAATCTACATAGCTAACTCTATCCATGTCTGTAGTTTCTTCAACAACTGAATTGTTTAGCCTATAGAAAAATAACGTCAAAGACATAGATATAGAGGGGTATTCACAAAAATGGAGGTTTTTATCAATTTGTAGATTGAACCACTAGGTTTGCCATCCCGAACCTAAATCTGAGCCAATTAAGTCAACATACACCTTATCAATTCCACCCAAAAATTTTGAATTCAAAAGAATGCATGCACGTTCTTAGGAGAGTGCACATGCTCTAGAAACACACACACACGCTCTTATAAGCCGTTCCCCTCTCTATTTCTCTCTCCTCCCTCTCCTACATCTACCCCCCCTCTCTATCTCCCTCTCTACCCCCTTGTCTGTCTCCCTCTCTCTCCCTGATCTGGATTATTTTGGGAATGAAATGAAAGAATATATATTACAATGAAATACACATAAAAATTGCCAGAAACAGAGAAATAGATCAATACATGATTTCTATTAATGAAATAAATGTACATAAATTGTAAAAATACAGAGTGCAAGACTCGCTAGAATGGTGACAACTTTATCTCTGAGAAGAGATGTGACAACTATCATCATTCAAAAGAAGATGATTACAATGAGACTCTGAAGGCCTTTTTATGATAAACATGAATGCCAAAACCCTAGACATCCAAAAACCTAACCCTAGGAGATGAAGCACCAAAAGTCATGTGGGCCCCATTGGGGTAAGTTAGTACATTAACTTCCCGGGGTTGTAACTTTTGCATACAATCTTTGTTTTAAGTACGCGATAGACTGTTGGAAATGTCTTTTTGAGAAATACACATTATGTTGTCAAACTCTGACTTAGTCTATAGTTTGATTGTGGAAAGAAAAGAAAACACTGTTTAGAGCCCTAAAACGACCCTGTAAGTACAAAAAGATGCACTGACATGAAAAATTCCAAAATAAACCAGTTGGAATAGGTGGGCAACAACCAATATCCACCTGGATGTTGTGTAGGGATTCATGACAACTCATAAGTGTAGAACCCACAATTACAAATAAATGTCTTCGTTACAGAGAAATGTGTTGAACTAATAACTATCAAGATGGGCCAGTTGTAATTTGGAATAGGTGGGTGGCCACCAATATCCACCTGGATCAATCCTCCCCCCTTAGGAAGAAATGGTCTCCATTTCATTGAGTTCTCGGGGAAGAGGGGAAAGCATTTTGTGAATCTAAATCTTGGTGAGTTGCGTCCCTTGTTGGAGAAGTTGTGTTGCTTGGTCTATGGAAGGCTGTCACAAACCTGTTGATGGCAGGGTTGAATTTGTTCCACCAATCTGTTCTCTCTGGGTTTGATGAGGCATTTTGTAGGCACCATTGTAGGTGAAGACACAATATATTATTTCTCTTCTGCAATCTGCTTCTACTGGATAGAAACTGATGAGGCTGTAATGGTTGTAGTGGCTTTCTATGCATCCTTTGAACATACTATGAAGAGGATGAATTTTGCAGTATGAGAGATTACCTTGTGGCATTGTTTTGGTGGAACAATAGTCAGAACTTCCTCTGGTATCCTGTAGAGCTGACCCCCATAGTAATAATGACACTACAAGGTCAAGGTTCATAAACAACATGAAATTTCCACATATATGGTTGGCCCAAAACAACATCACAGACATCAAGAGGGGAAACATCACACACTACCTCATCCTTGAAGGGATGGATGCCATAGGACATGTGGCACTGCTAGTTGACATGAAGCTCTCATCCTTGGTGAGGCCATCTGATGTTTTATGGATGTGGGTGTGGTGTTGTCGACAACCAAAACTGTTTGACAACCTCAGCTGAGATGAGGTTCTTCTAGCTACCACTATCAACAATGAAATGCAACAGGGTCCCCTTCACCCACATCTGTGAATGGAAGAGGCGCTCCCCTTATTCGGGATCTACTGGTTCTTTTGGTTGAATTATTGTGATCGTGATAGTAGCAGTAGGGTCTGCATCGATGATCTGTCTATTTTAAATATTTTCTAGATTAGATTCTTAATCATGGTTCAACTCCTTGTCTTTGAACTCGACCACCAATGACTGTTTTGAGCGACATTCATTGGTATAGTGCCAGGGGATTTTGTGGAAGTCGCACCACTTCCTAATGTCATTCTTCATCTTTCCTTTACCCTTATTTTCCCATGTCTTGGATTGGTTGTTAGAAGGTTTTTAGTTAGGGTCGTCTTTACCATTCTTTGGATGTTTCGGATTTGCAAAACCGAACTCCCATTTGTTCTGGTGCCTAAATTTCTTTTCAATTTTGACAACATATCGATAGGTAGCTCCCAATGATGAGATGTTTAGGAAATCCATTTCAGTTTGGATGTACATATGTAGAGCCCCAAGGTATTTCATAACTAGATGACACTTGTAGTCTTTGATACCTAGCTTGGTGTGAAAGGTATGGAAAGTATTTGTGAACTCCGACACTGCTTGGATCTTCTCTTGTTGTAGTGTGGTCCATCTCATGTACTAGTATTCATAGTTATCAACAAGGTAGTATTGTTCCTTGAACACATCCAAAAAAAAATCCCAAGTGGGCTCGACCCCATATATTTCAGATTCCTTTGTGGAACTTTTCTCCCAGTAAGTTTCCCACCAATGTTTGACATGGGGGAGAGCCTTGAGGAATGCAAAGGTGATATTTTCCCTGTCGAAAAAATTGTGAACATAGAAATAACCTTCTAGCAGACTCAACCATTTTTCTAAGGCATCTGCATCTATCTGCCCTTCAAATGGGAATATAAAAATTAACTTGTACCTTGAATGGAGAGGTTCCTCCAAAGTGGATGCACTGACATGAAAACTTCCAAAATAAGACAGTTGGAATAGGTGGGCGCCCACCAAGATCCACCTGGATGCTATGTAGGGATTCATGACAACCCTATAAGTGCATAACCCACAATTACAAAGAAATGTCCCTATTATAGAGAAATATGTTGAACTCAAAACTGTCAATATGGGCCAATTGGAATTTGGAACAGGTGGATGGCTCCACTTGGATCACTCCCTCACACTCATATGCATGGTAAGACCTAGACATGGCAAGAATTAGACATCACAAGGCATGGAAATACCTAGACCTAGACCTTAACTTGACATGCCTCAGACTCTCACACCCACTCCCTCTCTATCCCTCCCCTCTTATACTCTCTCTCTCTCTCCCTTTTTCCCTCCCTCCCCTCTCTCTTCCACCTCTCTTATACCCTTTTTATCTCTCCTTGTTGTTAGTCTCAGTCTCACTCTCTTTTCCCCTCTTTCTCTCTCTATTCCCCCTCTCTATGTCCCTTTGTATCCTCCCTTCCTCTCACTCTCTCTCTACCCCCATTTCTATGTCTCCCTCTTTGCTTCCCTTCCTCTCACTATCCTTATATATACCCCCCCTCTCTGTCTCCCTCTCTCTGCCCCCCCTCTCCTATCTCCCTCTCCTCCCTTTCAAACTCTGTTTGTACTTCCTCTCTTTGTCTTGCTCTCTCCCCCCCTCCTCCCTCTTTGTCTCTACCCCTCCTTTTGTGCTTGCTCTCTCTCTCTCTCTCTCTCTCTCTCTCTCTCTCTCTCTCTCTCTCCCTCCCACCTCTAACACACTCCTCTCTACCTCCCCTATTTTTCTACCTCCTCTCTACCTCTCCTCTTCTCAGATACCTCTCTCCTCCCCACTCTTTCACACACACACTTTCCTATCCCCCTCTATGCCTTCCTCTCTCTCCCTCCCACACTCTAACACACTCACTCTCTGCCTCCCTCTTTTGTATTCCTCTCTCTCCCTCCCACACTCTGCACTCTAGCAAGAGTGGTACATTGCAAGAAGGCATGTGCGTCAAAATTCCCTCAAATTAGACCTAGAAATGCATGTCAAGACTCAAACATAGACCTAGACCCTGAACTTCAGACCATGAACTAGACTGAACCAATCACCACGCCTCCTCTCATGTCCTCCTCTCTATCCCCCCTCTTAGACTCTCTCCCTCTCTCCTCCACTCTATATGTCCCCATCCTCCTCCATCCCTCTCTTTCCATCCTCCCTCTCCTCCTTCCCTCCTCTCCTCTCTGTCTCTCTCCTCCCTCTTCCCCTTTGTCCCTCCCTCCCCTATGCTCCCCCCCTCCCTCTCTCTCCCTTGTTGCCTCTCTCTCTCTCTCTTCCTTCTTTCTCTCTTTTCATTCTACCTCCCTCTCTATCTCTCTCCATGTCTCATATAGACCTCTCTTATGTTCTTCCTAGCTCTTCTTTTCTACTCCCTCTCATTCTACCTATCCCTCAATCTCTCCATCTTTCTCTCGATCTCTTTTACCTCCATTTATCCTCCTTGTATTCCCTCCTCTCTCTCCTCTACTCTCCCCATTTATCTATATATCTCTACCTCCCTTCCCTCTATCTCCCCCTTCCTCTCACCTTAGCCTCACTCTCTCTCTACCTTGTCCTCCCTCTCTCCTTGCCTCCTCCCACTGCTATCTCTCTCTCTCTCTCTCTCCTTGTCTACCCCATCCCACTATCTCTCCCCCTTCCTCTCACTCTCTCTCTACATCCTCTCTGTCTCCCCTCCTCCCTCTAACACACTCAAACAATGCTTGTCCAAACTCCATCCTATTTCTTTCTCTTCCCCCCTCTCACACTCACACATTCTCTCTTGACCCCCTCCTCCTTTATCTCTCCCTTCCTCCCACTATCTCATATCTTTCTCCTACATCTACTACCTCTTTCTCCTCTCTTTATCCTTGTTGTTAGTTTCATTCTCCTCTCTTTGCCCCTCTTTCTCTCTCCCTCCCTTTCCTCCTTGTCTTTTGCCCCTATTTATACCTCCCTCTCTCTCTGTCCATCTAAAAGGTGAGGCATGTCTCTAATGAATAAATGATATGTGGGAGAAATGTGATCCTATAAGATAGTGTTAATTTTATTCTTCTTGAATAGATGCTTATCGGTATATGTGAACATGACCATGACCTAGACCCCTAGCTCCATCTAAGCCTAAAAACAACCTATACTCTACCCTTAACCACATCACACCCCAAGCCTAAGAGAATTATGCTTATAATAACTTGTTTAGTAATGATATTTTATGGATATTACCATTCATCTATGGTTTAATAATGATTTCACATTGTTTTAATGATGATTATGAATGCGTTGTTTTACTTTTATTTTAATATAAGCATAATAGTTTAGTGGATTGGATATTGTTTATTCACAATCAATGTTCGAATACCTCTCTATATCCTGCCTCTTAGACTCTCTCTCTCTCTCTCTCTCCCATCGATATGTTTTCTCCCTCCTCTCTCCCTCTCTTTCCATCCCCTCAAAGTCTCCTCTCTCTCTCCCCATTGTTGAGGAAAATATATTAAATAATATTACTCAAGCATTTTCAGATACTGCTTGGCTAAAGAAAAATAGAATGGAATTCCACCCTATGTTTATAGCCATCAAAAATAATATACTAACTCTGAGTAGTGATTACAAGTGCTTAGGCTGGTCCTTTTTATGAATAAAAGCTTGCTAGAAAATTCGTATTTATATAATTTTGTAATATAGGTTGTTGAAATAAATGTAGAGACAAAAGTAAAAGACACCATGATGATAATCAATACAGATGAGACATAAAACAATCCTTTATTTCATTCCAATTCATCAAAGTCACTCTCTTTACAAAATTTCGTCAAGAATTTTTGGACCAAAAGATCCAAACAGGCGTCCCAGATGAAACATACAAAAGGACCCTATACGATAGAAAATAAAAAACTGAAGTTTAAAATGTTGGGATCTGTTGTCATTGATGCCAATGGTTGATTGATTGATGTCAAGTGATTGATTAATCAAGGATTGATTGATTGATGATTGATGCCAAATATAATATGCTTATTTTCCTTGATGAGAATGCATAGATGAAGGTGGATCAATGAAGGTTGTCATTGATATGATGAAGATGGATCAATGAGTTGTCATTGATAACATGATGAAGATGGATCGATGTGGTTTTCATTGAATATGATGCATTTTTGGAAAAATGTATAGATGACTCATTGCATCTTATCATGATTGATAAGATGCACAAATATATGAACTCCAAAGTGGTCCCTTATGGTGAAATCCCTCCAGGGAAGACGCTTTAGTTGAGTTATCCTAGAAATGGTTGGAGGACCCTTGCTCATTATTTTCTTATCATGATGATAAGGTGCACAAATGGATGAACTCCAAGTATTCTACATTATGGTGAAATCCCTCATGGGAAGAAACTCTTGATTGGTATCCTAGAAGAATGGTTGGAGGACCATGCTTGTGTGTGGAATAATGAGATGAAGATCCAAGAAATTGTTGGTGAAACTATCCTAGATGGATAGTGCTTGTCATCACCATTTTTCGATTGGTATGTGGAATGTCACATAATCCTTATGGTTTGAGAGTTGTGGCCTTCTGAAGATGAAGGACCCCACATCTTGGGGCTTCAAGCCTTCATGTGAAAGAAGTCAAAGTGACCTAAAAGAAGAAATCATTATTTAAATGATAAAGTAAAGTGACAAAGTCAAAGATTGGATTAATTAAATAATAATAAAGAGAAGCGACTCAAAATCAGAAATGATAAAGTAAGGTGAAAAAAATCAAGAAAGAACTATTTAAATGATAAAGTATTGGAGAACCTTCTATTTACATGAAGTGGTTAACCTAGAAATAAGGAAAATAGGTTAAGTGACCTAGAAATGGGTTAAGTGACCTAGAAATGGGTTAAGTGACCTAAAGAGAATAATTATTATTTAAATGATAAAGTAGGTAGTGACAAAGTCAAATTGGATTATTTAAATAATAGAGATAGAGTGAAAAAATCAGAAATGATAGAAGTAAGATGAAAAATCAGAAGGAATATTTAAATGAGAGAAATAAAATATTGGAGAATTTCTATTTATGGAAAGTGGATTTAACCCTAAAATAAAGGAAAATAGGTTAAGTGACCTAGGAAATGGGTTAAGTGACCTAAAATGAGTTGAGATTACCCTGGGAGATAGAAAAAGAAACTACTCATAAGATAGCTATGGTATCTTATAGATCATCCTTTTGTGGATCAATGGAGAGATTCTTGTGAGAATATCTTTTGGAGTATTGATGGAGAGCTTCTTGAAGGAAAGCAGTAGAATTTTGGTGTGAAAACTTGAGAATATTAGACTATATATAGGTGACTAAGGTAACGATTGATATATAAGCCTAATTTTTGAAGGAAGGTGAAGAAAAGAGGACAGGAATTGAAGGAAGGATAAATTCTTTTGATGATGCTTTCTAAGACATGTTATTTACAATTCATCTCACCATTTTAGCTATACATTTTTTCTATAATGAAGTTCAGATCGTGAAATTTATATTCCATTGAAGAAAATATACCCAAGTATCTTTGGTAAAATTCAGCTTTTGGGTCAGTATTTTTTGAGTTACACTTCATTGAAAATAGGGTTTAATGGCTAGTCTTGAAACTAGTAAAAACCAAGTGTTTCAGAATGCGTCATAACTTCTTCACTAAAGATCTAAATTAAGTGAGAAAAAATGTATTGGTTGAATTATAGGATGTAGTATGTTTTAATAGTTTCATATCAAGTCAACTAATATTTTCTTGAGATTGCATCTACAGGATTAAACTCTCTCTAGAATAAGCCAAAATTCAGCAAGGTATGCAATTTTGCTTCTCACGCCCAACTACGAGAGGTTCAAATGGACTCCACCTTGCAAGAATTGCATAAAACACACTGAAGAAAATTTTCTATCAGTTTCAGATCCTTATTCATTCTGAGAACCTGAAGTTAGTTATTTCAAGTTGGGTTGGTATTAATCCAAAACTAGTCATGGTTGAGACAAGCAGTTAATGAGTTGGCACATACATGAGTGTATGTTGATGATGTTGGTATATTGATGAGTCATTATTGATTTTTAGTTGACACATGGTTAGTATATACTTGGTACATGGTTGGATGCGTGTTTATGGTACATATTGATTCCAGGTTGTTTGGCAGGATTTGGTGCATGGATTTGATGCACTTGTTTATGTTGTGATTGATATTTGTTGAGATTGTTGCCTCATCTCAGTTGAGTCTGATAGTGTAAGATGGTCTAGCATATAGATATAGTGCTCTTGTAGAGTTTTACTCTATTAGGTTATTCTTGAAAAACCCGAGGATTGAAGTCCATAATAAAAAAGAAAAAATTGTACATACATCTTGTTTCTTTGTGTTCCTTGTGGGAGATGATTTGTTGAGATAATTTGTTGATGATATGTATTCACATCTAGCTGATTATAAATGATAGCAATGAGTCATGATAAAATGTTGAATGTTAACTAAGGATTTTTTTTGTAAGAGAAGTTTTGGGAAAAAGATCTACACACTCATTCACCCAGCCCTCTAGTGTGGTAGGTGTGTCCAACAATTAGTATCCAGTGGGCCTTCAATACAAGCCTTAACAATCTTGAAGGAGATCCTATAGACACACAAATGGATGATGGTTCCAATCCTTGGCCAGGGAAAACTATTCCACTTGGAGAATAGAGATGAGACTATATTTGAAGGCAGTGGGAGCAACTATTTGGAAAGCAACCATCAATGGATATATTCAGTTGAAGAACAAATCAAAGTTTGCGGCTCAAAGAAGGGAAAGAAGAATGATGCATTGGCTCTCCAAGACCATTCTTAGTGGACTCTCTCAAGCCCCATCAAAGAGCATGGGACAATGCACTTTATGAGGATCTATGGCTAAAACTAGAGGGAGACATATCAAAGCAAGAGGAGAGGAGAATAAATTGAAGACCACTCCATCAATATCATCCAAGGTAAAGAATCATAAAATATTGAATGTTTTATTTGAAATGTGATTTTGAAAACATTTCAAGTGAAGATAAAAAGAGAATCAAGTAATGATAACACAAAGGAAGATCTTGAAGACATTTCAAATGAAGGAAAAAATCATGTGATGAGGTGTTGGCAAGAAGGAATATTGAAGGTAAAGAATCTACCAAGACTCTTGATTACAATAATTCAAAATATGATGATGAATTTTCTCAAGTGAAAAAGATGATATAGAAACAGGTTTGTGTAGATTTTGATGATAGTTATCCCATGGAAAGAATAGAAAGAAAATCTATTAGAACTTAAAAAGGAAATTGAAGAGGTTTATACATGTATAGGAGTGATCATTTTTATACACTATAGCTATCTTTAGGATAACACTAAGAAGTTCTTAGGAGGATTCAAAGGCAAATATTGAAGTTAAGGGAAATCAAAAGAACAGAAAGAGAGTTCTAAATTAGAAGAAAAGGAAAAGAGATCACTGTACTAAGAATGGAAAAGAAGACATGAATATAAAAGATGATGAGATTAACAAAAGTTTTGAAACCATTATTCATATCAAGACCCAAATCGAAGAAGACAAAATAATGGAGGAACTATTGAATATTCAGGAAAAATAAATGAAAAGGAAGAGTCATGTTTATATGGCTAGGAAAATTTTGAAATTGTTGACCAACTAGAAAGAAGGTAGAGAAGTCAAACAAATTCTTGAATAGCTCAAAGATCTTGGATGAATGTTGGAAAGTCAAAGACCACCATGTGATAAATGCGAGGTCTTGGATTAAAGGAGAAGATACACATGTTGAGTAAAGCACCTCAAAACATGGGAATGAAATCCATCAAAGAAGGAGACAATGTTGCAAGCAACCATCTACAAGGCAAAGAAAATTTCAAAGAACAAAGCAAAGGAAGACATCAAGAAGCTATTCTTGGGACACCAAGCTAAAGGTATGAAGTATTTTCATGGACATTGTTATTCATGTAATGGATATGGTCACAAAGCTTTTGAATGTAGATCTTATGAAAGGAGATATAATGGAAGATTTTATAACACCATGAGGTGTTGGGTATGTGATCAAAAGCAGGACACATTTTTGTTCACTGTAACAACATGAGATACTACAAGCCTTGAGAATTAGTGGATTTGGACACAAATCCCGGGAGTGCTAGAACACAAGAAAGTCCATGATGAGGATTTCATATAGCATGGCTGAAGAGCTATAGAAGTAAGAAAGGGAGATATATTTGAGAAAAGATGGATGCTCAGGCTCAAGTTATGAGGAGAATGGGTCATCTAAAAAAGTGGGTGAAGAAGACAGGCAACGGATCAAAATATGAAAGACTGAAGGAAGTACAAAAGTGTCATCTCTTGAAGCCTGCGATGGGTGGCAGTCATTTTACATCTGTGGTGACCTTGAATAGATTCAGCGTATACAACTTCCCCGTTATACAGCAGAATATATGTGGTAAAGCCTTAGGAAAAAGAAAATGCACATGGGTTTTACTGATTTGATGTGATGGTATAACTCTAAACTGCAGAGTCTGAAATTGTTTATTACAGGTTCTGACACTATTTCTTGTAGGTTTTCATGGTGATAACTCCCACACACAATGTTATAATAAGTTGGTGGGACAGGATGGTGGGCAATTGTATACATGGGTGGTATATCTTATGATGTATTATTGGAAAATATATTTGATATCATGGTACATGCATTTTGCATAGGGATCGGGCTACATGTTGAGACATATGGTTGATGAGATGATAAGTGATCATGTTGTACATCATGGTTTGATCTATATGTGATGCATAGTTAATTTTATTCTAATTACATCATTAGAGGCTCTTACTAGCAAGATGATTGACACATGTTTTATGGAGGACTTGGCATACATGTATAAGGACTCATCATTTTGGTATTGGTGCATAGTAGCACACTCATATATAGTATTCCTTGATTTTCACAACATTGGTATTTGTTTGATACATGATTGTGGCACTTGAGTTCATGATGGAGACATATCATAGGTGACATGATGCACATGATTGGCATAATTGATAGATGCACATGTTGGCACATTAGTAGATGCACATGTTGGCATATGGTGGAATTACATTTCATGAATGATATCTTTTTGGCACATTGTTGATACATATGGTTGTTGTACATGGGTGTTGTGCATGAACTGGACATTTTGTACATGATGTACTTGAAAGTGGATATATTGTTCCTTGTTTATTTCATTGATGGCATATCTTTGTTTCATGATGTATGGTATGGCACAAGTTTGACCATGAATAGGTCAATGGAAATCATATAGTAGCATATTGTTCATCTTGCAGAAGATAGGGGGAGAAATACCCTTAGGGAGAAGTCATTCTTCTTCCCATGATTCTAGGAGGATATATTTATCAAATTAATACCTAGAAAAGAGCCCTATACTTGAAGAAAGAGCATAAGAGCATAATTTGAGACAATGGTCACTGGGGGAGTATATTCGATGTATCTTCAACATTACATTAGAGTATTATCCCTTGTTCAAAGGAGAATTGTTATAGGAGATCAAAGGCATTAGGTAGAGGGAGGAGCCCCAAGGAGAGTTCAAGCAAGGGAGCAGCCCCAAGATGAAAATGGCCCCTTTGCCATTGATGTCAAAGGGAGAGTTAATCACATTGATGTGATTGATGTTTACAGTGATGGGGAGAGATAGTCATTGAATATTGATGTAGGTATTGCCTTATCTACATGTTGACATCAATAGTGGTAGTGGTGTTATTTATCAATGCCAAAGAGGGGATTGTGTTGAATCGCGTTATCGTGATACGATAGTTTGTTTGATTGATATCATTGATTGATGTCAAGTGATTGATTGATGTCAAAGTTGATTGATTGATGATTGATTTAATATATAATGTATTGTCCTTGATAAAGGAATGCATAGATGAAGATAGATCAATGAGTTGTCAATGATATGATGAAGATGGATCAATGGAAGTTGTCGATGATACACTTTGGAGATGGATCGATAATGGTTTCATTGGTATATGATGCATTGTTGAAAAAAATGTATAGATGACTCATTATTGTCTTATCATGATTGATAGATTTAAAAATGGATGAACTCAAAGTGGTCCCATATGGTGAAATCCCTCAGGGGAAGGCACTGGGATTGAGTTATCCTAGAAAAGTGGTTGGAGGACCTTGCTCTCATTATTTTCTTATCATGATTGATAAGGTGCACAAATGGATGAACTTCAAAGTGGTACCCTTATGGTGAAAGCCTCACGGGAAGAGCGGCTTTATGGATTGATTATCCTAGAAGAATGGTTGGAGGACCCATGCTTATATGTGGAATAATGAGATGAAGATCAAAGGAAATTGTTGGTGAAACTATCCTGAATGGATAGTTCTTGTCATGCCATTTTCGGTGGTATGTGGAATGTAACCTCTTCCTCATGGTTTTGAGAGTTATGGCCTTACAAAGATGAAGGACCCACATGAAGGCTTGAAGCCCACAAGGTCAAAGAAGTCAAAGTGACCTAAAAGAAGGAAATCATTATTTAAATGATAAAGTAAAGTGACAAAGTCCAAAGGTGGATTATTTAAATAATAAAGAGAAGTGACAAAAATCAAGAAATGATAAAGTAAGGTATTAAAATCAAGAAAGAATATTTAAATGATAGAAGTGAGAACCTTCAAATCAAGAAGGAATATTTAAATGATAAAGTATTGGAGAACCTTCTATTTATGGAAAGTGGTTAACCCTAAAAATAAGGAAAATAGGTTAAGTGACCTAGAAATGGGTTAAGTGACCTAAAAAAAGAAATCATTATTTAAATGATAAAGTAAGGTGACAAAGTCAAGGTGAATTATTTAAATAATAAATAGAAGTGAAAAAAATCAAGAAATGATAAAGTAAGATGAGAAAATCAAGAAGGAATATTTGAATGATAAAATATTGGAGAAATTTCTATTTATGGAAAGTGGTTAACCCTAAAATAA
This sequence comes from Picea sitchensis, assembly GCA_010110895.2. Classification (NCBI taxonomy): domain Eukaryota; kingdom Viridiplantae; phylum Streptophyta; class Pinopsida; order Pinales; family Pinaceae; genus Picea; species Picea sitchensis. The sequence goes on from SNQJ01S0103473.1 coordinate 14,074, forward strand.
GAAAAATAGGTTAAGTGGCCTAGAAATGGTTTAAGTGACCTAAAAATGGGTTAAATGACCTAGAGGATGAAAGTATAAATAAGATAGCAATGGTCACTTGTAGATCATCCTATTTGTGGATCAATGGAGAGATTCTTTTGAGAATATCTTTTGGAGTATTGATGGAGAGCTTCTTGAGCATTTTTGGTGTGGAACACTTGAGCATATCGAATATCTATAGGTGGCTAAGGTAAACAAGGATATCTAAGCCAAATTTCAGAAGGAAGGTGAAGAAAATAGGGCCGGAATTGAAGGAAGGATAAATTCTTTTGATGATGCTTTCTAAGGTATATTATTTACAGATCATCTCACCATTTTCGCTATAATTTTTTTTCTATAATGATTCAGAACGTGAAATTTCTATGCCATTGAGAAAATATACCCAAGTATTTGTGGTAAAAATTTCATCTTATGGTTCATTTTATTTTGGGAGTTACACACCGTGGAAAATAGGGTTTGTGGCTAGTCCTGAAACTAGTCAAAAACAAGTGTTTCGGGTAAAAACGTCATAACTTCTTCATAACAGATCCAAATTCAGTGAGACCAAATGTGTTGGTTAGGGTAAAAGCTGTAGTATGTTTTTTAATGGTTTCATATCAATTCAATGAACATGTTTTGTGGGCCAGGCTCTACAAGATCGCTCTCTAGAATAAGCCAGAATTCAGTGAGGTATGCCATATTTGCTATAAAACCTTTTCTGAGAGGTTCCAGGTAGTGCCACCTGGAGGAATTGCATAAAACAAACTGGGCTCTAGAATAGGCTAGGCTACTTACTTTGTTCCTAGCGGTGAAACGACTAGTGATGCTTTCTATGTTGTTGCTGCTTTCTCTACCCCTGCTTATGGGTAAACAACCAGCTCTTCCTCTCTTTATGCTACCTCCGCTCTAGTTCCCACTGCTACCTTTGCCTCCGCTAGTGATGACGAGGGTGCTTACCGTTCCTTTGCTACTGATGCACGATCAAACTCTATGGATTATGACTCAATTCATTATGATAGTTCTCTTACTAGTTCCGCAACAGGATCTGTAATTGGTTCGTAAACTTTCTAAATTGGTTCTTCTGGTTCTGAATCAAGAGAATCTGAACACAGTGTATCAGTTTCAGATCTTTATTCATTACAGGTACAAAGTTATGATTATTTCAAGTTGGGGTTGTTGACTAATCCAAAACTAGTCATGGTTGAGACAAGAATTTGATGAGTTGGCACATACATGAGGTGTATAGTTGATGATGTAGGTACATATTGATGATTCATTGTTGATTATTATTTGACACATTATTGGTATATACTTGGTACATGGTTGGATGCGCTTGTTTATGGTACATGTTGATTACAGGTTGTTTGGCACAGGTTGGTGCATGGTTGATGCACTTGTTTATGTTGACAGATTGATATCTGTTGAGGATTTTTGCCTCATCTCAGGTCGTGCTGAGAATGTAAGATGAGTCTTGCATATAGATCTGATGCTCTTGTAGAGTTGTACTCCATTCAATTGTTGCTGAAAAACCCCCGGATTGAAGTCCATAATAAAAAGAAAAATTGTACATACATCTTGTGTTCTTTGTGTTCCTTGTGGAGATGATTTGTTGATGATATGTTGCTGATATGTATTCACATCTAACTGATTATAAATGA
>SNQJ01S0103473.1:15799-30451 GCA_010110895.2 Picea sitchensis
GTTGATGATATGTTGCTGATATGTATTCACATCTAACTGATTATAAATGACAGCAATGAGTAATGAGAAAATGTTGAATGTTAACTAAGGATTTTTTGTGTAAGAGGGAAGTTTTGGGAAAAAGATCCCCACACTTATTCACTCGCCCCTCTAAGTGTGGTATGTGTGTCCAACATAAAAGATGGATCATCTTGCCACAGATTCCTTCCCACTTGAATCTACACAATAGCCTTTGTCATTCATGAAAACTAATTCACAAACAAACATGTCTACACAAACTATCAAAGATAGATCAACACCTTTGAAAAACAAGTGTCTGAATGATGTAATTCAGCCCTGAATCTTGTTGTCTACAATAAGACCTTTCTATCATAAAAAATAATTAGGCTTATGATCAATTAAGGAAGGAATGAAAACTGAACTATCTCAACACAAACTCAAAGAGAAAACCTTAGTATGCTTCTCCTTCTATGCCTCCTCTATTCCTCCCTTTATTTTTTCCTTTAAGCAATTAGAATTGGTTGAAGTAGTTGAACTACTTCATTAGTTAAGTTAACTAAAAGCTCAACCAACTTTTTAGTTAGGGGGAAAATTAATAAATCATAATAAGGGTTTTTAAATAAATAATAACTAGTAGGTGGGACCCCTTATGACTCCCTTTATCTTTTCACAATCATAACACAACTAGTTAAACAAAACATCCCTCCTTGTGACTCCCATCATCACATTCATATTTGACAACTTATCCAATGATTTTTGAAATTATTTTCAAAATATATTACTCATATATCCAAAAAATATCATGTTGTCTAAAATTTCTGAAATATACTGTCATCAACAATAAATAAAATAAAACTTAAAATCCATATTTTCCACCCTGAGATGCAATCTTTCCCTTGTTGTTGCTGTCACTTTTTGATCTCTCTGAAATTTCCTTTGGTTGTGCTGAGCCTTTAGGCCTAATCTCTTTGATCACGTGAGAACAGTCGTCCCTCAAATGCATTTGAGAGGACATAGATTTATCAGAGCCATTGGAGGGTGAGGAACGGGCAACATTGGATTTTCCTTTGTCAGGAGCATGGTGGGCCTCGATTTTCAACCTTTTGCTAGCATGCGAAGACTGATATAGTGAGTGAACAGGGGCAGATTGGACAATCTGATTGATAGGCCGGGGAGTAGATAAAGACAAATTGGGCCAGACACAATGTTGGGAGACTTCCAGGTGGAAAATCTATTGCCATCCGTCGTTTTCGGGAACCTCAGGTTGCAATGAGACATGAAGGGGCACGAGAATACTAGGGGATTATGGAGCATGGAAGGGAGGTATTTCAGGCCTAGGTTGGACCTTTCCTTGCCCAATCCAATTGAAAAACCCAGCCTGAAATAGTTGGCATAACTCTTGCGAGTTAACATCAAAGTGAATGGAGAATCTAGGCCTTCTAGGGCCCCTGTTCAAATTACCTCTTCCTTGGTTACCTTTACCATGGCTACCTTGAATGAAAAAACTCATTCCTGCATGCATGATTGATTAACAAATAGTTCCTTTAACAACATAGTGTCATCAAAACAAGACAATATGTTGTCCACAACAACCTACAAAAGAATTCTTTTTCTTCTCATTTGTCCACTTAATGTTTTTAAACAATTTCCAAATGAACACACAGTCACTTATTTCACTATGTTCAACATCGAAACATCAACCGTTGTCCATGAATTATTTCCTTAATCAAAGATAGACTCAAAAAGCATGGTCGATTTCATCACTCAATTCCATTTGACAACTAAATTGTAATGAGACGATATTGTCATAGAACCCGTGCCTATATCTGCTACGATGCATGATCTTCATCAAACATACATAGTGGGCAGTGAAACACAATCATCGATATAATAATCCTGACTTGACATTTAAACACATAGTAAAAAAACAATCACCATTTCAACTCATATGATGTTGTAGGATACACAGACCATTTGACAAAATGCAAGAGCATTTTTGTGACTGTACATGTTTAATTACTCCGAATCTAAACATCAAACGATGTTGAGCTATCAATCCAATACAAGGAGGCCAAAACAGTATGCCCAAACCCATTTCTTAAATCAATCAAATTGCAACAAAACCATATTGTTTAAAAACCCGTGCTCATCTCTGATGGTGCAATCAAACAATATCCATAACATATACAATGGACAATCGAACACAACTACCAAGATTTCAATATTCCCATTTGGAAATTAAAACACACAACAACAACAACCCTTATTTCAATCAATATCATGATGTAGGAAACACGCAACCCACCGCATAATCAAAGAGGCATATTCCAAGTCAACCCTAAAACCATGGTGAACTATCAAATCAATTGCGATAATAAAAGAACACAGTGACTATAACCAATCAAAAAAACCACTGTCAATGCTATTAATTAGGGACAACCAATAATTAACCACTTTCGATGATAATCCAATAGAGCATAACAACTGACCATGCGTCCGACTAAAAACAACTGGTTCATTTAACAAAATCGGGCTTAAAATAATCAAGGGTGGACTATGAGTAACCAACACAGGGGGGGGTTGGAAACGACCATCAACAACAGGTGAGAAAGTTCGAGACAACACATTGGATCCATAGGCCATATCACCCATATATTTGCAAGACAAGGAGAGAGTTCAACATGCGAGAGAGATTATGAATAGAGGAGCAGAGGTCCCTCACGTGATAATAAATAACACCCGAACATGCAGGGCATAACCCTCATGGTTTTTCCCAATCAACTAGGGTAATGCTGATATGAAACAGAGCTATTAAATATCCATCAACCTCAAAGCAATCCCCTTGGCCATAGCCATCAACCAAATACGCAGACACCAATAGCATGACGAGCCTATACCCATGTGAAACAATATATAGTGACACCAGGTGGTTTGAGATTAAACCTAGCAACCCATAACAACAATGCGACCGAGTGAGGTGACAAGAAGTAAGTGAAGACATCTGGTCAAGTCTGGACTGAATGAAACCTCCAAAAAATACTCATAAGGATAGTAGAGAGCCTTAATCGATTTTTCTATTCAGAATAATTAATTAAACTGTGACTTCAACCATTGTTTTCCATTTGCAATGAAAACCACACAAAAACCATTTCATATAAACATCACATGTTTACATAGTTTCCAGTCTCAATAAAAGCACAGAACCATACATCATTGAGCCAATATCTATTTCATAACTAGAGCGAGTTCATGGATGGCGAAAAGACATACCTGTAACCAAAAAGTCTTAAAAACGCGAGGTTGGCCGAGCAGTTCTTCCTCTACTTGAAAATCAGAGATTAACCACATCAAAACACAATTGAACAATATCCAAGATAGGGTGATGGCCAGTGGAATGGGTATGGAGTGAAATGCAGTAAATGCACGTCGCCTCCATCCTCCACTCATTCAATTCCTTAGTACACGCCAACCAACCCTCCATTAATCCACTTAATTAATATATGCATTGAACTTAACATCCATCACTTGTCAAATGCAACACCCTATGTTACATTAACCATTGCCAACCACACCATAGCACATATAACTCAATAGATCGTATAACCACTAACCCCGTTAGCTAGGACTAACAACAATCCCTTAAATTCAATGCATGTAGTGTAGCATAGTTTAATTTCTTGCTTAGATTTTTTTCATATTTCTTTTATCCTTTTCCATGACTAACACATGTTTTGTGCAGGTGTAATATATAATAGTTCATGGGGAAATAAAAATAAAAGTTCACATAAGCCTTCATGACATGGATATGGGAATTCAGAGTAAAGAAACTCACACATAATCACCCATTTGTTGCGAAATAAGACCAATATTTGAACATCAATAATGCTCAAACCTGTAAGCAGTGTCGACCAACAACATAATTATCAAATAAGAACTAGATATGATCCTCCAATATACAAGGGGTCCCACCTACCAGTATTATAGATATATTGTTAGCTTATAATAATAGGCTTTAGCAATACTTTACGGGCAAAAACCTCGTTGCGATTTTAATCATCAACAAACTGGGGACTCCACAGGGAAATTTGTTTTCAATAGATTAGAACTCAGAACTCATGTTTTCATAGACCAAGAACAATAGATCGAGAAGATATACTAGAATTATTATGCAATAAGGGGAAGTGAGCGGATTTAATGGAAAAATGACCGGGAATTTGGGAATAACTCATGAAAAATGTTAAGTATGAGGGGGTTTATCCTTGTATGCATAATCATTCAACCGTAATCTTCTCGTTACTCCAAGGAGAAAAATTTATGGACTTTCTCTTTTAACTCTCAAATGGATGAAGAAAAGGAAAACAAAAGAGGGATATAACCAATTTCTTTATAAGACAACAATGAAAGTAGATAACAAATTCAAGTGTGCTTTCAGAGAAAACATCGTAACAACTATGTAAGCTTGATTGCTATTGACTAACAATGCCTTGCAGGAGTGTCATTGTGGAGGAACTGATCCAATGTCTTATACTTGACCAAAATCGACTAAAAGATGAAAAAACAATAAAAATCATGACAGATGCAAGATTACCAAATTAAAACAACAGAACATAAAATGAAAAAAATGTAAAAGCAATAGGAAATTATTTAAACAGAAAGAAGAAGTCAAACTACTATAAAGCAGAAAATAAAATAGTGAAAAACTAAAGGAGAGCTAGACTACTAGTATACAGAAAATCCAAACAACGTTAGAACTTTTACGTTGGTCCCACGTAATGTTTCAAGCGAGAACTGTTAGTGTTGTGGGAAAACAATTGCTCCTGTAAATCATTTAGAATGTAAGAGTTAACATCCAAGACAAAAGCAATTTTGAAAGGACCCATAAATAACACTTGGAATTCTGAGGTAGTTATCAACCCTTTAACGTATACAATTAGATCATCAAGATAGATATAGATACTGACCAATTCATCAAGATTTGTTTGTATAGGTCTTTTAAAAGTGGTACTTGACCAAAAAAATGATAAACTAGAAATAAGGCGTTTATAAGTCATGCTACCCCAATTAGGGACAAGAGTGGTTTTGTGAGCATCTTCCCTTCTTCCCTTTATTTGATTGTAACTATCAAGTAAGGGCCTCATCTATGACCTTACAACCTCCTGCAAAATAATTTCCATATTAAAAGGAGGGAAAAGATTTTTCATAATAGCTTGACTGAATGTGCGAAAATTAATGCAGGTTCTAATATGATCAGTAGCCTTCGGAACAGGTACCGATTTGGAAACCCATTCAGGGTACTTGACCGAAAAAATGATCCTAGCCTTCAAGAAATTTTCCAACTCCCTTTGAATAGTTGATTTAAATGCATAATTAATAGGTCTTTGTTTTTTCTTAACTAGTTTCATGCTTTCCTTTATGGGGATTGTAATGTCCCCACTTTGGGACATCGTCACAGTGCAGAGGTTCATGATGACCATAGTAGCCAGATGGATGTTATAGCGAGTACATGGGTTATTGAGAGGCATTGTGGGGTCCATCTTGCATTACTCATCCTATTTCATCATTATGATCCATTCCGCATAGATTGGCTTTGGCTCCATGGCATTCTAATGTTTTCCAGGGTTTTGAGTATTTTTGGCTATAAGTCAATTAAATTTACTGAAGAGGTCATTTTGGGCACTATACTTGGAGGAACATCTCAATGTAATAGCTCATTGGAATCAGGAGGAACAACACTATAGGATAGGATGAAGAGAAGTGACTTTCAGTGGCTAGGGAAGCCACAAGGAGAGATAAGGTGTTTTTCAAAGGTAAAAAGGTTAATTAATTAATTAAATATTAATAAAATGAAAGTCACTTTGGAGGGACAAGGTGATAAAAAAATATAAAGGAAAGGCAAGGGCCTCTACTCATTCATTCATGTATGTTTTATCATTTTGATATCTGGATTCTATCTAGAGAGCCCATACCTTGGGGGTTTTGAGGGTTTTGAATTAACAAACCCTAGAGGACGATTTGGTGGTGAAAGATTCCACCTAGCTTGTACCAAACTTGGTCTCGGAGATGAAATACTCTCCCACACCATTCTAGTTTGGATCTACATCAATGCAGGAGGGTTATACACTGGCCCCAGGCACATGAAGAGAAGGAGGGCGCACCATTGGGGGTTTCCAGCAAGGGAGCCACGCCATTCATTGAGGGAGGATTCGTCCTAGATGAGGAGAAGTGATTTTGGTAATTCCAGGTATTTGTTTTCCTTTGCAGGTGTCATGGTATTATTCTTTGTGGAGTCCAGAGGCATTTCAATGGAGGGTTTATTTGTATTGACAGTGGGACGATTTCCCAAGAGGAGGGCGCACCATTATTTGGAGGGTATCTAGATCTAAGGATCTAGCCAATATTTTTCCTAGTTGAGCACTTGGGTTTTCATTGTCATTCCCCGATCTATCATTTTAGTGGATTGGTGGAGCTGTTGGAGGTCTCTAGGAGAGAGACCGATTTATCTAGGGTTTCAGGCATCTAGGGGGCACACCATTTCTTGGAGGAGGCTCAGATCCAGAAGGTTTGAGAGGGATCTTGGAGATTCGGGCACTTGGGTTGTTCTTTCCATCAACCGATCTACTATTTGGAATATTTCTTGAGGTGATTGGACACCTTTGTCAACAGGGCCGAATTGTTGAGGAGCTTTAGCATTCCAGCAGGGTGTGGCATCATTCAGTTGGGGCATTTGGCACCTCATACGACCCAGATCATATTGTATTGATATTCATTGGATATTTGGCCTTTGGAGGCCTGTGGCATCTTCTGTTGGATCATTTTGTAGCAGCTCCAACTTCTATTGTCTATCTTCTTATCCATTTGTTGAGCATTCCAGATCGACATCTTCATTGTAGCAGGTTCTTCTGTTTCATGAATAAAAGAAGATATGAGATGTTTTGGCTTGTCTATCATATTGCATATGGTTGAGGTATGTTCCATGATTATATCTTCTTGTCTATTGCTACAAACACACATATAAAAACATCAGTAAAACTCTAAGCATAACTGTAAGAAAAGTGTTTCACAAAATACCACACCCAATAAAAGTTTTAAAAGACAACCAAAGTCGTGATGTTCCTTGCATCTTGGATTGGGAACATTACATGGATAGCATGTTGTATAATACCAGGATCAAAACCATGAATATCCTTATAAGACCAAGCAAAAATATCTTGAAATCCACCAAGTAGCTTGGCAGACTTCATTTCTTCTTTATCAGAACATTAAGCACCTATTTTAACATTCTTTAGAGCCTCGGGTTCCCCAATGTCTAAGGAGATGGTTTCAACCACCTTCCTTTTTGACTCCTCTTCTTTTTGTCTCTGTTTATTGCCTACATCACTTGGTGAAAACAAACTTTCTAGAGGAGTCAAGCCCTTAGGAATCTTGTTATCTTCTTTGGATATAATTTCCTTAGGCTTAAAAGGTTCATTTTGAATGAAAGCACAAATGCTCTCATCCTTAGGGAAGACCTGCCAAGATTCTATATTGTTAGGGACATGTGGAAGATATAGAGATTGAAAGGTACAATCAGGTCTGTGTGGCAGAAGTTGCCAATTAGGAGAGGCTGCAAAAACAACTAACCGATCAACCATTGAATTCAATTCCCTCTTAACATGAGTGATTTTGAAAGATAATAGGTTTGATATAAGCGCCCAAATAGTTTGGGTATATCGTTTCATCAACTTGTTGCCAAGAGAGTATATCTTACGTACAAGGTTCACAACAAGCTCAGAATCTCCAAAAACTGAAAGGTTACCACAACCAATATTATAGGCATTTTCAATGCCTAATAATAAAGCTTCGAAATCAACGATATTCTTCATTCAAGCAAACTCCACCCTGTAAGACAAGTTATAAATTTTCCCTACAGGTGAAATTAAGATAATTCCAAATCCATTACCTTCATTAGAGCATGAACCATCAAAGTGCATATGACACATATCATCATCTAAATCAATTTGTTCCAAGGGAATATCATCCTCCTCAACAAAGATGGAATACACTCCTAGGTCATCTTTGATATAGTTTACATTAGGTTGTGGGACATATGTAAGGTGAAATCCTTCCCTCTCTAAGGACTATAATTTTTTTACCATTCCTAGGAACAAATAAATGTGTTTCGTCGACTGAGAGGTATCCACTTGTTAAAGATTTCCAATCTCTTCCCAAGATGATTGAGTAATTGCTTACTGGAATACCAATTACCTGAATACTAAGGGTCGTCCTTATTTCAGGGTGTGCGAACAAAACTAAGGTCACATCCTTAATCTCACCTATGTTCATTTGTTGTAGACTATTATAGGAGAGCATGCTTCTGGCGTTTTCATTTGTACAAGATAAGCCTATCTCTTCCATAATAATATTTTACATCACACTTGGGCTCGAACCGCCATCAATGAGGCAACAATGGGTGATCTTATCCATAATCTTTACATAAATATAAAAAAGGGGGATTTTTTACAGGGTATCTAAAGTTATGTACACCTACTTTATTTACAGATGAATCCTGTTCGTTCACCTCTTCAGAGAGGTTGGCTACAAAAAAATCCTTTCCTTCCATGAATTGTTTTAGAAGCCTCTCTTGTTCAGGGACGAAAACCATGTCTAGAAGGGTTGCATATGCTTTGATGTTAGCCAACTGATTTAGGATATTATATTTGGAAGAGGGGAGAGGGGAAATAATTCCTTGACTTTCAGGAACCTTAGTACCTGAACAGTAGCAGCGGGTGAGGATGAGCTTGCGCTAGAAGAATTGTGGGGAGGATCAAATTTTCCCTTGGGAGCATAGGATTTGTTCCTAGTATTGATGATCATAACATCATCTGACTCTATGAAATCTAGGACAACAATGGTAGTTTCTGGTCTTTTACCAAATATATTATCTCTAGAACTCTTCCTTACCTCACATGTGGCTTCCTCGCAGAAGTTACACCAAATTTGAGGCAAGATAACTTTAGGCTGAAAATTATTTTCAATCAGATTTATAAAGGGGGGTGCAGAAGAGGATGAAGCTCCAGGGGTGAGAGGGGGAACATTTAGTTAATTTAACTAAAAGCTCAACCAATTTTTAGTTAGGGCGAAAAGTAATAAATCATAATAAGGGTTTTAAAATAAATAATAACTAGTAGGTGGGACCCCTTGTGACTCCCTTTAGCTTTTCACAATCATAACACAACTAGTTAAACAAAACATCCCTCCTTGTGACTCCCATCATCACATTCATATTTGACAACTTATCCAATGATTTTTGAAATTATTTTCAAAATATATTACTCATATATCCAAAAAATAGCATGTTGTCCAAAATTTCTGAAATCAACTGTCATCAACAATAAATAAAATAAAACTTAAAATCCATATTTTCCACTCTGAGATGCAATCTTTCCCTTGTTGTTGCTATCACCTTTTGATATCTCTGAAATTTTCTTTCGCTGTGTTGAGCCTTTAGGCCTAATCTCCCCGATCACGTGAGAACAATCATCCCTCAAATGCATCCGGGAGGACACAAATTTATCAGAGCCATTGGAGGGTGAGGAAGGGGCAACAATGGATTTTCCTTTGTCAAGATCATGGTGAGAATTAATTTTCAACCTTTTTATAGCATGGGAAGACTGAACCGGTGAGTGAACAAGGGTAGCTTAGACAATCTGATTGATAGGCGCGAGAGAAGGTAAAGACAAATTAGGCCAACCACGATGTTGGGAGACTACCGGGTGGACAATCTCTTGCCATCCATCATTTTCGGGAACTTCGGGTTGCAATGAGACATGATGGGGCATGAGAATACCAGGGGCTTGTGGAGCTTAGAAGGGAGGCCTTTCAGGCCTAGGTTGGACCATTCCTTTCCCAATCCAATTGAAAAATCTAGCTTGAAATAGTTGGCCTAACTCTTGCAAGTCAGCATCAAAGTGAATGTAGAATCTAGGACTTCTAGGGCCCCTGTTCCAATTACCTCTTCCTTGGTTACCTCTGCCATGGTTACCTCGGCTGAAAAAACTCATTCCTGCATGCATGATTGATTAGAAAATAGTTCCTTTAACAACCATACATGACAACTCCTTAAAATTATGAAATAAATTTTGGCTCAACAACATATCAAACTCATGCAATCCAATCCATACAAATTGTTTAACTGTTGTCAATGAGCAAGGGGTGAACAAAAGGTCTTGGGATATGCGAGGGGTTTGTACTGAGAGAAAAATGTTAAGATGAGGGGGAAGAGAATATGTCACTGTAATCCATCCAAGAAACTGCGATTTCAAACTATTACAATATAGAATTCTCTTAATTGTAATTAGATTTTAGGAACATGGAGTGGAAAATGAATGTGGGAAGGTGAGGGGATTGTAATTAGCGAAAAATGAATTAATGGTAGGGAAAGAGAGCAGATACTGTTCATAAAATTAATTTATTAATCCATAAAACCATTCTATATCAAACACAAAATATCCAACACCAACCAAATAATCGTTTTGATCAATTAAACAACTACTATGTATAATTCAATCAATTATGTGTATTAACTTGCTTACTGTTCACAATTAAATATTTAACATAGTGTCATCAAAACAAGACAATATGCCATCCACAACAGCCTGTAAAAGAATTTTGTTTCTTCTCATTTTTCCACTTAATGTTTTCAAACAATTTCCAAATGAACACACAATCACTTATTTCACTATGTTCAAAATCGAAACATCAACCACTCTCCATGAATTATTTCCTTAATCAAATATAGACACAAAAAACATGCCCAATTTCATCCCTCAATTCCATTTGACAATTAAATTGTAATGAGACCATATTGTCACAGAACCCATGCCTATCTCTACTATGATGCATGATCTTCATCAAACATACATAGTGGACAGTGAAACAAAATCATCGATATAATAATCTTGACTTTCCATTTAAACACATAGTAACAACAATCACCATTTCAACTCATACTATGTTGTAGGATACATAGACCATTCGAAAAAAACGCAAGAGAATTTCTGTGACTGTACATGTTTAATTACTCTGAATCTAAACATCAAACGATGTTGATCTATCAATCCAATACAAGGAGGTTGCAACAATATGCCCAAACTCATTTCTTAAATCAATCAAATTGCAACAAAACCATATTGTTTAAAAACCCGTGCTCATCTCTGATGGTGCAATCAAACAATATCCATAACATATACAATGGACAATTGAACACAACTATCACGATTTCAATTTTCCCATTTGGAAATTAAAGCACACAACAACATCAACCCTTATTTCAATCAATATCATGTTGTAGGAAACACACAACCCAACGCATAAGCAAAGAGGCATATTCCAAGTCAACCCTAAAACCATGTCGAACTATCAAATCGATTGCCATAATAAAAGAACACAGTGACTACAAACAATCACAAAAATCACTGTCAACACTATTAATCAGGGACAACCAATAATTAACCACTGTTGACGATAATCCACCAAATCATAACAGTCGACCATGCATCCAACCAAAAAAACTGGTTCATTTAACAAAATCAGGCTTAAAATAATCAAGGGTGGACTCTGGGTAACAAACATAGGGGGGTTGGAAACGACCATCAACAAAAGGTGAGAAAATTCGGGACAACACGTTGGATCCACAGGCCATATCACCCATATATTTGCAAGACAAGGAGAGAGTTCAACAAGAGAGAGAGATTATGAACATAGGAGCAGAGGTCCCTCACGAGCCAATAAATAACACTAGAACACGCAAGGCATAACCCTCGCGGTTTTCCCCAATCAAACAGGGTAATGATGATATACAACAGAGCTATGAAATAGCCATCAAACTCAAAGCAATCCCCTTGGCCATAGCCATCAACCAAATACGCAGACACCAATAGCATGACGAGCGCATACCGAGGTGAAATGATATACAGTGACACCAGGTGGTTTGAGATTAAACCCAACAACCCATAACAACAATGCGATTGGGGTAGGTGAAAAGAACCATGTGAAGACAACTAGTCAAGTCTAGATCGAATGAACCCTAAAAAAAAAACTCATAAGGACAACAAAGAGCCTTCATGGATTCTGCTATTTAGAATAATTAATTAAACCGTGACCTCAACCATCGTTTTCCATTTGCAACGAAAACCACACAACGACCATTTCAAAGAAACATCACATGTTTACATAGTTTCCAGTCTCAATAAAAGCACAGACCCATACATCACCGAGACAATATCTATTTCATAACCAGAGAGGGTTCATGGATGGAAAAAATACATACCTGTAACCAAAAATCCTTAAAAACATGAGCTTGGCCGAGCAGTTCTTCCTCTGCTTGAAAATCGGAGCTTAACTACAACGAAACACAATTGAACAATAGACAAGCTAGGGTGACAGCCAGTGGAAGGGGTATGGAGTGGCGTGCAGTAAATGCACATCGCCTCCATCCTCCACTAATTCAATTCCTTAGTACACGCCAACCAACCCTCCATTAATCCACTTAATTAATATATGCATAGAACTTAACATCCATCACTTGTCAAATGCGCCACCCTATGTTACATTAACCATTTCCAACCACACCATAGCACATATAACTCAATAGATCGTATAGCCACTAACCCCATTAGCTAGGACTAACAACAATCCCTTAAATTCAATGCATGTAGTGTAGCATAGTTTAATTTCTTGCTTAGATTTTTTTCATATTTCTTTTATCCTTTTCCATGAATAACACTTGTTTTGTGCATGTGTAATATATAATAGATCATGGGGCAATAAAAATAACAGTTCACATAAGCCTTCATGACATGGATATGGGAATTCAGAGTAAAGAAACTCACACATAATCACCCATTTGTTGCGAAATAGGACCAACATTTGAACATCAATAATTCTCAAACCTGTAAGCAGTGTCAAACAAAAACATAATTATCAAATAAGAACCAGATTTGATCCTCAAATCTACAAGGGGGTCCCACCTACTAGTATTATAGATATATCATTAGCTTATAATAATAGGCTTTACCGATACTTTGCAGGCAAAAACCTCGTTGTGATTTTAATCATCAACACACATCCCTCTTCCCCTTTATCCATCCCTCCTGCTATATCTCCTCTCTTTCTCTCCTATATATACCACCTATTTCTCTCTCTCCTTGTTGTTAGTCTCACTCTCACGCTCTCTCCCACCTCTCTCTCTCTACCCCCCTCTTGGTCTTCCTCTCCCACCCTGTCACACTCTCAAACAATCCATCTCTACCCCCTTCTCTCTTTACCTATTGCATCTAACCATCATTCTCTCACTCCCTGTATCCCAATCCCTCTCTCTCCCCCACTTTCTCCACCTTTCTCTCTTTTCTTCTATCTAATCCCACTTCCCTCTTCCCCTCCTTCCTCTCACACACTCTCTGTCTACACCCCCTCTCTGTCTCCCTGTCCCTCACTCTATATCATTCTCTTTGTCTCCATTTCTCCCCCTCTCACACTCTCTTTCTTCCTCTCTCTGCACCCCCCTCGCAAAGAAAGAAATGGCCTTGACCTAGACATGTCAAGACCTAGAACTAGACCTATACATAAAAAGACCTAGACATGGAAAGACCTAGACCGTGACCTAGACCTATACGATGACCATGATGTAGACCATGACATAGACCTAGACCATGACCTTGACCACGACATAGAGCTAGAGATATATTTAGACCATGACCTAGAGATTTATGTATACCATGACCTAGATCTTGATGTGGACCATGACCTAGACCCCCCTAGCTCCATCTAAGCCTAGGAATAAACTATACTCAACCCTTAGCCCCATATACACTCGATCCTTGAGTGCACTATGTATATGCCTCTTGTTAAAGGCCCCACAACCCTTGCACCCACATCACCCACATATTGGTGCTCTAACCATTGCTCTATGCTTGAAAATGATTTCAATCCTAACCCCTTAGGTCCTAGTTGTCCCCATACCCCTATACATATTTATTCATAAATATGTTTGGTCTATAATAAATTATATGTCCATTGCATTAAGAGTGCACACACGCTCTTGTGACTTGATAGCCTTGTAGATGTTTCTTGTTTATGCTAGTAGGAACACGTGCACATTCCTAGAACACGCACGCACTTTAGTGCGCATGCGTTCTAGGAATGCGCGTGCATTCCTGCTGGTCATTTTTTGGTTCCAAGCACACTCCATTACCTCATATATCTCAGTATTGAAAAAGAACTATCGACATATGGACATAAAAATAGTGCACATAGACATGTTTTTCTTATTTTAGTCTTGTTGTTTGATTCACAGATAGTTTTGTGTTGTTGCAAGACCATTGTGGGAAAAATTGGAAGAAACATTTGTCCAAGTGGAATTGGAATTGTTGTTCGTGTCTTCTTGGAATTGGAAGACAAATTTGTACAATTGGAATTGTAATTTTTGTTTTCCTGTGTCTTCTTAGAATTGGAAGACAATTGGAATTGTTGTTTTTGTCTTCTTGGAATTGGAAGAAAAACTTGTCCAATTGGAATTGTTAGTTGTGTAATACCAAGACAAATTTACCCAATTGGAATTGGAATTCTTAGTTTTCTTCTTGTGTAATACCAAGACAAATTTGTCCAATTGGAATT
>SNQJ01S0103474.1:12548-32669 GCA_010110895.2 Picea sitchensis
TGACCTTCAAATACGGGAATATCAAAATTAACCTGTACCTTGAAAGGCAAGGTGCCTCCAAAGTGGATTCTTGATGAAGATGCGCCTAATGCTATCGATAGGTGCTGAAGGATGTGGGAAAAATTCTCCATCATTTCGTCCCTCTGTTGCGTGAGATCTTTCTCAAGCAATAGACTGATAGGATCATTTGCTCCATCATTTTTCTTTTATTCCACCATTGAGGGTTTCTTGGGTGTGCGAGAGAGATTTTCCTCAAGAGAGACAAGCTCGAGACCCAACTTTCTATACTTGGACCTCGTCGGGGACATGCACTGAAAAACGATCAAGAGCAGCCTGCTCTGATACCACTGATCCAGATTATTTTCGGCACGAAATGAGAGGGGAGATATAATAAATAAATGCACAGAGATATCACGTATATCCAGTAATATAACATAAATATATCAGAGATGTAACCATAAACACAGAGATACAGTAATACACGATTTCTATTAATGAAAGAAATGTACAAAGACTGTAAAAATACAGAGTGAAAGACTCGCTAGAATGGTGACATCTTATCTCTGAGAAGAGATGTGATGGCTACTCACATTCACAAGAAGATGGTTACAATGAGGCTCTGGAGGCCTTTTTACAATAATTAGGAATGCCAAAATTCCTAGACATCCAAAAACCTAACCCTAGGAGATGAAGCACCAAAAGTCATGTGGGCCCCATTTGGGTAAGTTGGTGCATCAACTTCCCGGGGTTGTAACTTTTGCATACGATCTTTGTTTTAGGCGTGTGATAGCTCGTTCGAAAGGTATCATAGAGGAGATTCATTTTGGGGTCTCAATCATGCCTTTGGATATCATTGAGAACCTCTATCTCGAAAAACCTTCATTTAGGCCCTCAAAATGGCCCCAGAAGTTAAAACCTGCTAAAAATAGTAAATTGCCAAAATTACCATAAAGCTGTTTTGAGCCAGTTGGAAAAGGT
Organism: Picea sitchensis; assembly: GCA_010110895.2. NCBI lineage: Eukaryota > Viridiplantae > Streptophyta > Pinopsida > Pinales > Pinaceae > Picea > Picea sitchensis. Next base: position 13,527 of record SNQJ01S0103474.1, read on the forward strand.
GGGCGGCCACCAATATCCATCTAGATCAGACGTAGGTGACATTAACGCTAGTACAAAACTACTTCAGGCTATAGCCAAATGGATCCTTCTTCAGCTAAATTTGGAAGGTTGGTTTTAATTTGGCACCTAGTTCCAATCACCTTCTTTAAGCATGAAACATGAAAAACAGGATGTAGCTCCGACTGACTGGGAAAAGATAACTGATAGGCAACTTGCCCCACATGCTTGAGAACTGTATAAGGACCATAAAATTTGGGATCTATCTTCTGACAATGCTCGACCTTGAGGGAATTTTTCTTGTATGGTTGCAGTCACAAAACACCTGATCCCCTTCTGCAAATTGACGTTCAGAGCGACCTTGATCTGCTTGTTGCTTCATGTGATTCTGTGCCATGAATAAATTCTCTTTAAGGGTACAAAGAATATCCTCTCGAACTGTAAGTGTTTGGTGAACTGATTGGACCTTCAAGGTACCCGGTAAGTATGAGAGAACTGAAGGTGGATTTTGTCCATATACCGCTTCAAAAGGAGTCATGTATGTAGCTTTATGGTAGAAAGTGTTGTACCACCATTCAGCTAGGGGTAACCATTGAGCCCACTAATGTTTCTTTTCAGAGGAAAAACACCTCAGATATGTTTCCAAACACTTGTTGACAACTTCCATTTGACCATCAGTCTGGGGATGATAAGTTGTGCTGAGATGCAATTGGGTGCCCTGTATCTTAAACAATTCTTGCCAAAAATTGCTTGTGAAAGTTGGGTCACGATTAGAAACAATAGAGTGCGGAATGCCATAAAGCTTGAATACCTATTCCAGGAAAATTTGAGTCACCGTGGATGCAGTAAATGGGTGTTGAAGAGCAGATAAATGCGAATACTTGGAAAGGCGATCCACAACCACCATTATGACTGATTTATTCCCCTATTTGGGTAAGCCAGTAATAAAGTCCATAAAGATATCCTTCCAAATAGCAGGTGGAATCGGAAGCGGTTGTAGTGTGCTTGGATATTTGACTATTTCTCCCTTGTTGCGTTGACACACCTCACATTCAGTGACAAAATTGCAGATGTCATGTTTCATACCATCCCATAAAAAAGAATGTTTGAACCTGTCATAGGTTTTGGTGAACCCTAAGTACCTCGCTGTGGGTGTAGCATTAAGCTCAGAAAGTATCGTGGATTTAATATTTGATTGTTTACTTAAATACAAATGACCTTTGTATCGAAGCTCATCCTGGAGCCAAGAGTACCCTGGAGGAGCTGGAGCATTGGTTTGCAATTGTTGGATCAGATGCAAACTTTTGGGATCTTGTAGCCATTCCTAGTGCACAACTTGGAGCCAATCAGGTACAATGAAGGAAAGAGAAAAAAGGGATCCTTCTTCTTCATATTTTTGGGACAGTGCATCCACGACTACATTGTATTTTCCCTTCTTGTAAATGATCTCATAATCATATCCAAAGAGATTAGTCACCCATTTTTGTTTCTCTGGGGAGGAAATGTGTTGTTCAAGAAGGTGCTTGAGGCTTTGATAGTCGGTCTTAATTTGGAAGCGTTTCCTCAAGAGATAAGGGCACCATAGATCAACGACATGAAAAATATCCAACATTTCCTTTTCATAAATGGGTTTTCCCAGATTACTTTTAGACAGTTGTTTTCTGGTGAAGGCCAAAGGTTGACCCTCTTTCATAAGGACAATGTTGATTCATTTCCCTGAGGCATCACATTCCAACACAAAGGTCATTGTGAAATCAGGAAAGGCCAGAATCGGAGTGGTGCACATGGCCATCTTCAAGGTTTGAAAATCTTTAGCAATGGCTAGATTCCAAGTGAAATATTTCTTTTTGAGGAGAGCAGTGAGAGGTGCTGCAATCTTTCTGTAGTTCCTAACAAACTTGCGATAATACCCTGTTAAGGCGAGAAATCCACGCAAGATTTTGAGAGTCTTTGGGTGTGGCCAATCTTGCATAGCTTCAATCTTTTTTGAATCCACCCTGACGCCATCCTTGCCAACCAAATGACCCAAGTATTCTTTCGGATCCACCTTGATGCCATCCTTGCCAACTAGATGACCCAAGTATTCTACTTCTGAGGCACCAAAAGCACATTTAGACTGTTTCAGGAAAATTTTGTGTTGAGAGAGTAAATGGATAACTTGATCCACATGAGTAAGATGGTCTGTCCAGGTTTTTCTATAGATGAGGATATCATCAAAGAAAACTAAGACAAAATGACAGAGAAAGAGATAGAATACATGATTCATGAGGCTTTGGAAGGTGGAGGGGGCATTACACAAGCCAAAGTGCATGACCAAACACTCATAGTGACCTTCATGAGTTCAAAAGGCCATCTTGGGAATTTCTGCCTCTTTCATACATATCTAATGATAACCTGAGTGAAGATCAAGTTTAGTAAAGAATTGGGTGCCACTCAATTCATCCAGGAGGTCATCAATAACAGGAATGGGAAATTTGTCTTTAATGGTCAGTTTGTTGAGGGCACGAAAGTCAAGACACATTCTCTAAGAACATTATCTTTTTAGGACCATGACTATAGGAGAAGAGTAAGGGCTTGTACTAGGGCAGATAATGCCTGCATTAAGGAGTTCTTGGACCATTTTCTCAATTTCATTTTTTTTGTGAAAAGAGGTGGCGATATGGACGGATATTGGGAGAAAGGCTTCCAAGTACAAGGAGAATGGAATGATCATGAACACCACGGGAAGGAAGGAGTCCTTGGGGAGTGGAAAACACCATTTGATGTTTAGAAAGGAGGGCTTGGAGGTCTTGCGGCATCGGGGGTGTCTCTGTGGCTTGTATGGCATGGAGTTGGGAAATGACACCAGAGTGACCTTTTTTTAGCAGCTTTTCCATGCAATGGGAACTAATGACCTCAGGTGAACCAATAGTGATGCCTTGGAATTTATATTAGTGGCCTTCCTAGTCGAATTGCATGGTTAATGCCTTAAAATCCATGAGAATGGGACCCAAAGTTCTTAGCCAGTCTTCACCCAACACAATGTCACAACCACCCATGTCGATGGCAAACATATGGGATTTTAGGTGGTAGTCACCGATTTGGAGACGCACATTTTCAGAGCGCCCTCTGCATTTCATGGAACCACCATTAGCAATCATGATTTGAAAATTGTTGACAACATGGATGTGGCAATGAGTTTCTTGGGCAATGCGGCGATGAATAAAATTATGGGTGCTTCCACTATTAACCAGAATGATGACCTTCCGATTCTTTATGTAACCAATTAACTTGAGGGTTTGAGGAGTGGAAAATCCAGTGAGATAATTGAGGGAAATGGCGGGTTCTACTTCGGGAGGGTTTGAGGGAGGGGTTATGTCAGTGATTTCAGGTGACTCAGACACAAGGGGAGTTTCCACATCCTCTTCTGAATTAATATCCTCAGAGATGGCCATAAAAATATTTTGATCCTTACACTTGTGGCCTGGGAAATATTTGTCATCACAATTATAACAAAGGCCTTTGAGTTGGCATTTTTCCATTTCAGCCCTGGTCAATTTTTGTATCTTTAATGGGGCAGAGGGAGCAGTGGGAGTGATGGGTCTAGGGAGAGGGATAAAGGAGGGTTTTATGTTTTGAGAGGATACCACCTATTGTGATTCTTTAGCTCTTTTAGTAGCCTCCACCCAACTCGAGGGTTGATCCATGAGGACATGGGCCCGAATCTCCTCAATGAGGCCACTGATAAAACCCTCTGGAAATAAGGCATCAGTCATTCCCTCTGTGCGAAAATCTAGGCACCCAAAGGTAGCTATGAAGTCTTCTACTATTCTTGATTGTTTCAACTTTGTCAAACGACCCAAATGGTTGGTGTCCATGTCAAAGCGTTCATAAAGCTCAGTCACAAATTGGGTCCAAGCAATATACCCTTGACGGAAAGTTTTTCTCCATTGCCACCATTTACAACGCTCTTGATATATATGGAGAGCACCATACCGGATTTTGGGAAAGTCATATGTAATGCCATATAAAGAGAAATAATGTTCCATTTGGGTTACCCAACTTGTGGAGCCGAGCCATCAAATTTGGTCACATCCACCCAGATAAGGCGTAGGTCACATTGAAAGTGATGGGGTTGAAAGGTATGGGAATGGGAGGAATGTTCACCTTCAGTATTTGGAGGTGATTTAGAGAAAGGATCATCTGTAGGGATCTTCAGTTTGGTGTAGAGTGATGCAAAGACAGATTCAAGCTGGGTGGTTAGTTCTTGTTTGACTTCCTCCATTGAGGACTACATGGTTGTATTTATGGTTGTATTGATGGATGAATTGATGGAGGCAATAGTAGAACTGAGTTGTTTCACTTCTTTTTGGGTCTCGAGGAAACCATATTGTAAGGTGTTGAAGCAATCTTCCAGATATTGGCTACGGCTATGGGCCATGAGGATGGGTGAACTGAAAAGCGGTGGGCAGGGTCAATTTTTTTTCCGAAAAATGATATGGATGAATGTGATAAGGGTGAAGAGATTAATAAAATGGAATAGGTCTCAAATAATGGTGAAACAATTTCCAAATTGAAGAATATTGTAGTGATGAAATCCCCAAATTCTTAACCATAAAGAAATGTGTATTTACTTGGCAACTCGAACACAGTTGCACGACCATGGATCTTGTCTGTTTTAATTTGTTTATGTTTCTGTCCCCCAAGTGTTAGGTATTCAAGGGTTCTATAGAAAAGGGTTTTCCCTATTCTATAGCACTTTGATATACGTGCAGGGTCCAGCAGTAGTACTCAGCCCAATATCTCAGGGCATTAACTAAGGAGGATAGACTGTACCCTTAGATGTACTACCCGACTACCAAGATACTAGAGAGTATCTTCTCAAGAGTTGTTCTCGGTGACACTATATCAGTCTGGTGGATGATAGATTTATCTAAATAGTGCTTTAGGAAATCTAGGCCGATCTGTACACAGGTGTTGTCTGATGCGCTACCACTCGAAGGGGTACCAACAGGGTTTACAAGGGTGGCCAACACATGTGCGCTTAAGAACCAATTGTATTTCCTACGTGTATGAATCCATCAACCACGGTTTTATGTGCGTAATGAAAGATCTATGTGGCTTAAAGATGTTGGAATATGTCTCTACCCTGGAAAAAAAAAATCCCACAATTTCTGCCAAGGAAAGTGCTCTGATACCACTTGCAAGATACCAGATATAAAAAGTATGCAGAACATCAATTAAATGCTAGGAATGGAAGAATAATAGTAATATAACCAACATAATCTCCACAATAACACATAAATGATATAAGAACAACAAAAATAGCACTTTGATTCAAAAAGAAATGTTCACGAGCCTCTTCGAGGGGGCAACCTCCAGTCGAGCAGTGCTCTGTTACAATAATCTCCAAGCTAGGGTTTTCATACCGTCGACCCTTATTTATACTAAATATGTCTATCAAGAGAAGCATCTAGAGGAAGATCCTTCTAGTAGTGGAATATTCTATTAGGTCTTCTTACATCCGCCTTATTCTATTTTATTGAAAGGCCTTATTAATATTGACCTTTATTACATCCAAATATATTGATATACCTATGTGCAGGTTAAGACCCTAATAGATGAAGATGTTCTCCATGATGTTAGGGGTTATTGAGATATCAATAGGCATTGTTTCAGCTATTGTTTCCATATTTACTTCAGCATAAACAATGTGTCTTTCCAAAGGATTGATAAGACAAGCTTTATCTCCAGTTATAGTCATAGTGAATTCACCTGCTTCAATTTGTATTAACTCTGGGAGGAAGTAAGATCTATGATGAAGATCATCCCAAGGTCTGTTCAGACCAGTCATTGCCTCAATAATCATATCGTTTGAGAGAAATACTAAGTCTAAATAATCTGTATCAACGAGGGAACCTTGATCCCAAGTAGGCTCAAGCACCAGATCTAACTCTTGTGCTAGAGTTGGGTCGGAGTCGGCAAAAGCTTGCTGAATAACCTAGTATGCAATGTTTTTCACGGATAGAGGCTTGGCCATGTCGTGGTGGTCTGTCCCTTCCATAGTGGCTGATGGGGAATGAAGAGTCCACAGATCATTAAATTACATCATGCGAAACGACAAGAGTTGAAATATTTCGGCCTGAGGCTGGTCGGGGACAACCGACATGAAATGGACATTTCCAGTCAGAGTCGGGTAATTGAAAGTACCCATCAAAGGTGGGCACAAACCAACCCCTACGTTGATGATGTCAGGCTGAGGGTTATCAATCATCGGGACCATGGAGACTCCCGATGAAGGGTCAGGATGAGAGAAGGATAACTGATCAATGGTCACGATCCGACCCTCTTGTGGAAACAGCAAGACCCAGAAAAATGTCGCAACCACTGCTTGCATAGCATAGGTACAACTCCTTGCTAACAGAGTATTGTAGTCGAGAGACGCATCAACCACTTCAACTTCATCGCACACGGGTTTTCCCCTAAATTCACGAGGAAAGAGGGAATGATCCCATGTGGTCAGAAATAAAAACCATCAAAATCCATAAGAAGAGTAGGTGATCGAGACAAAAAGGGTTGGCCGATAGCCTTCCAATATGCCAAATACATCACGCATGTTGAGGCACCCTCATCCACTTCTGTGTAGAAAATGTTTCAGGTAAACATTTTCATGGTGTAAACCACTACTATCTGAAAAGATACATGGTAAGGAAGATGAGGATTTAAGTTGGTCATATCAAGCATGATCGTTCTTGGATTACAAGTCTCAGAAGATCCTAGGGAAGCTAACAAAGCCTTTCTCTGGGAAGGAAGCTCTGGAGAACCTCCAAAGCAGACATCGCACAAGGGGTTTGTGACAAATCCTCCACCACAGAGTATTTCTCAATGACGCTTGCATTTGGATTGTGAGAATGTTTCTTGAATAGACCTTTTGGGATGCATGTCATCGTTTTGCCCAATGTCTTCTCAATATGGAGAGGAAGAGGTGAGTTTTCATCTTCTTTACTCTTCTCAGAGGTTCTTGGAATTTTGTAATCATGCGCTCTAGTCGATATATAGGCATCACCTTTCATCATATACACATTTGTGGATGAAGGATTACTCGAAGATATAGGGGGTCCTTGACTACTCCCTTTCGTGCTCGAGGATACTTGAGTTAGATTTTACCGTGTGGAAATGGGTTCGTTAACACGACAGTCTGTTGTTGTGCTAATAAATTTTGGGCCTCCGCAAGCTGAGGGCACTAATGAGTTAGATGATCTTCCTTGCATAGATTACAAGCATAATTTGACTTCTTCTTTTCAGTGTCACTCCCACCAACATTACCAGTGGTTTTCTTATCCCCCTTACCATTCTTTCGTTGTTTCTTCTTTCGGTCGGGCTACTGGGTGGCCATTAGGTTTATCATTTGCACACTGTGTACATCTGACTTTTGGGTAGGGGGAAAAACCAAACCGGTGGTCTGGTTAGTTGTTGTCTATTGTATCGACAATTGTTGCAATTGATTTGGTAATGGATCAATGGGATTTGTTTATGATGAACCAATAATTTCATCGGCATGTGGTCCAGACCTCTGTCTGGTCTTTTCAAGTATTGACCTCGGTGCATCTAGAAAAATTTTCTAAAGTAAACCAGACTAAGAGTAAATCATCTCTAGCTGTTGATTTCTCATTATCACATCTTCCTCGGAAAACACCCTGGACATTGCGACGTCTTTAGACAACTGGGGTACCAAATACTTAAGGAACCACTCTAGCAAGAATTATGGTGGGACTCACACTTTTATCAAACTCTTCCGACGTCTCCATTCTTGGATGTGATCCAAGATATGATCTTCTTTTGTATGCTCAAAGTTGGCCAAAAATTTAGTGTCGACGTCATATCTCATAGGTAATTGGAAATGGTTTAATAAAGCCATTGCCAATTCACTGAAGGAAAATTATTGTGAGTGATCGAGCTCGATATACCATTTCACAACACTCCCTATAAGAGTGCATTGAAATAATCGCAACTTGACAGAGTCATCTCTCAACGAGTTGGACGAGCACCATAAGTGGAAGGTAGTCACATGATCGCCAGGATCTTCAGTAGGCTTGGCTTCAAACTTTGGAATGTCCAAAGGCAACTTGGTCAGCATAGGAGGCCAACTTGGATTGTAACAGATGGGGTCGTTTAATAACCTTGTCAAGAGTGGCAAGTGCAAGGTTGCCAGAAATGATAGTTTGGGTTGTGGATGGTAACCAGGCAAAAAGGATCCTGTAGTTTGACTGGCACCAGGTTTCCAGGAAAATTTAGGTTGTTGGCTAGGGATCTAGTAACAAACATGGTCGTGACCAATGTATGGATTCTGCGCTTGTTGAGACATCATCGGTTGATTCCTGTAATAGGACGTAAAGGGATGGGCTTGTTCCACATTCCAAGGATTTTGGGAAGGGTTGGCCCCTGCCGATCCGACGGGCATAGGTGTTGAGCCTTGCCTGGGGTTCCATTGGGTATAGAAGGGGTTTCCCCCGGTCGACATCCCTAACAAGGGAACTGATCCCTATCATGGATTCCAAGGTCCTTGTGAGGAAGGAATTCCTAAGTTCCCCCTCTATGTAGGAATAGTACCCTATATAGGATGTGGTTTCCCATAACCAGGGTTTCCCCTGGTCGAGACTGTAGCTGACGAGAAGGCGTTGTTACCAAACGCGTTGAACAAAGAGAATGATGTCTAACCAACTAGCATGTTATAAGAAGTAAGTGCTTGACTACCTGCTCCAAATGATTTTACATTTGGTATGACAGAGTGTTGATGAACATCGCCGAGAGAAGGGGACGAAGGAGGTATATGACACCCTCCATAAGGGAAAGCAATATAGGGAGTTGAAGTGCCCCCCATGGATCCTTGCAGAGGAGCGTTGGAGCTCCCTACCCTTAGACCTAAAGTCTGTAGAATGGAGTAGGAAAGTACAAGGCTTGTACCAAAGCCAGGCGTCCCGTATGAGAACAGAGGGCCTGTCGCATTCTGGGTAAATGGAGCAGTGATCGTCGCCATAGACGAAATTAGATAATTTCCCAAGGTAGATGCAGTGAAGACCATAGTGGCCCAAACTGAGGACGGTTGGCTAGGAGCTGGAACATCCCTTGTAGTGAGAGGCATAGAGGGAATATGAGAATTCCCTGAAGAAGTCACAACATTTGTTTCCATTACTTCTTGTGACACTATCAAGCGCTCGTAAGGATAAACCTGTATGACGACGGGCATCGATAGATCAATGTTCAGAGATTCGTATGGAACAAGAGATTCCACTCCAAGGTATGAAATGGTTGGTTCCTATGGAATCAAATGTTCTTCTCTTGGAGATGGGTTGGGCATAGTTTCCTATAACCCAATTGTCTCAAAATACCCTTGCTGGTCTAGTTTTCNGACCAAAAGAGTTTGTGACCGATGAAACTCCTGATGCTCCACTATGTGATAATATCAAAGAAACACTACAGTTTTCTATAATCATTTGAAAACCATCATGCACTAGAAAAAGTACCTATGAGATAAAACAAGTAGTCAGTAGCTAGTTGGAAGAATAGTTACAACAACCAACACTAGAGAAACTTACCAGTGCAAGTGAAACTCAAATATGGAAGCACCCTCCGGGTATACTCTACAAAGAGTGACCCAATGGTTGTCCTAGTTACTGTACTATATCCCCGCAGTCACCTGTGTAAGTCACTATAATGATAGGCAACTAGGTTTCCAGCGCACAAACAGTCACCAAGCAAGTATAATTGACAGTTGGGTGGACCGAAATGAGAAGGGTATCAAGCCTGAAACCTATCAAGGGTATCGAAAGAAAGTGTTCCATAAGACGACTGAGGACCTTGAATGGATTCAATACTGACGAAGTTCCATGGAAAATGCGATCAACAAAATCCTAATATAAGCCCTCTATATGTGTTCCCCACTACGCTTGGTCAAAATTTGGAGGGGTTATCTCTGATACCTTTCTGCACACGACCTCGTGTTTAGCCCCTGTGTTAGAGGGGGGTCCCATATAACTTTCACTATACTAGACTTTTAGCACTCCCTAGCACAGACTCTTATGTTTGTTTTTGCAACCTTGAAGAGTTTCCTCTCCAATCCTAAATCAAGGATCTAGCCTAGACTAGTTGATGGACCCTACAAACATAAAGTCTAGTTGATTTTAATTAATCACCAATTTTAGTGGATGTCTTAAGTCAAAGGGAATGAAAGTGAAACCAGTGATGTTTTTCAGAGATGAAAGAGAAGAGCATATAATGAAACTGAAAACAAATTACTTCTTCTTCATAAATCCAGATTTGCACATTTAAACTCTTCAACCAACTTTTCAAACGATATTTTTTTCCTAAGATATTTTAACAAAAAACTCAAAACAAGGTTTCGCTCGACTACGAGCTACTTATTGTCTTAATTCAACAACCAAGAACTTACGAAAGTAGTCTTTTTCCTAATTATTAATGCAAACAACCAACTACTTTACCATTCAAAGAAATAAAATATTTTGTTTTTATCGTTTAATGCTTTAAAAGCGAAAAAAAAGGGAAAATGATGAAAAGTAAAGACCAAGAAAATAATTTTGGTCTAATCGTAGATCACAAGGAGTTACTGAAAATACCACACAAGTTGATTGAAGCAGGCTTCCAAACTTTTCTAAAAACCCTGTTAAAGAAAAACAGAGGATTTTTTTTTTTCATGAAAAATAAAGCTATGATGTAATCAAACCTAAGCTATAGACTACTATGACAGAGACCAAGACTAGATCAAGAAAATCCATGAGAGGTGTGAATCTTGATAGGGAAGAGGATGATTGCCTCTTCTATAAGAAAAGTTTCTCAACAGGTATGCTACTGACAAATCAACAACCAACGTAGGTATGCGGGTTGTGCAAGGGCAGGGCACGTATGCACGTGTGTAGGCTCACTACAGGATTTGTACACCTCTGCAACTCCTTGAAAAAATTGAAAAACAAGAAATCAAGCACTGGTAGGGAGTGCTGGTATTGAGAACCATAATCCCTTGAAGACAGAGAAACTTGCATTGACAGAAAAAGAGGCAAAGAAAATTTGATAAAAGAAATCTAATCTGAAGTCATTCCTAAACTATGGAATATAATAACAGAGATCCTGAAAGGATCCATAAAACCCCTGAGAAGGATCACTTCTGACAGGGAAGAGGATGACTGCCTCTTCTTTAAAAACAATTTTCTGATGCGGGTTGTGTGAAGTCAGGGTGCGTGTATACGTGTGCAAGCCTTCTACATGCTGCATATTCCTCTATAGCTTCCTGGAAAAGAAAAATGTCAGTCAAGAAATCCAAACAGGGAGTACTAGTATGGAAGACCAAAATCCCTGCCGCCTCAAAATCTTGCAGAAACTAAAAAAAAAAAGGTAATCAAACCAATTTAAAAACACCAAAAAAAAGGTATCCCCAAAAACCCTAGATAAATTTCCCTAGTATGGTTGCCAATTCTGTCGTGGGTGGTAAATCCCCCTACAGAATAGTAATAAGGGTTTAGTAATGCGTGAAGAAATAACCTTTGAAATTCTCCTATTTTTTACTATTATTCTGACATAGACCCCACATTCATGCATAAAACAAAAGGATAAAAGGATCTAGTAACTCTACCTTGAACCCCTCGCTTGGTGTTGATTCTTTTGCATTCGATTTCTCCTTGAATGCAAGTCTCATCCCAAAGCTAACCTTCATTCAAAAACAGACAAACAAATAACTACGAAAATGCATCTCATATATGAATTAGTGGGTTAGAGGTTCCAAAAATATAAACCAAATTTGAATATTCAACACCTCATATGGCGGGATGGGAAAAGTAATTCTTTCTATTAACCTCACAAAAGTCACTTACAATGGTGATATCGGCTACTTCTCATTGAATCTTGTCCTGGGCTGTTCTTCAAGTGTGAACCAACCACTTCCACATATGCTTCTCCTCTTTAGTTCTCACAGAATGGTTGAAAAATATTGGGGCAAGGGGAATACCAAAATGGGTAGAGTTTCTTTACTATTATTTTCCTCCTTCAAATGGGACCCCTACCCCTTCTTTTATAGGCTAGAAAGGGCTAGGTATTTGGTTGAATGAATATCTATGGGCGGTCAAACGGTTTAGGAAACTTATCCAAAAATTTGTACTCCATCTACAACCTTGTATTTTTTGTTCTTTTGTCAGTATACACTGGTTGTAGTGGGTTAGCGAGCATATACACACGTGCAGTAATGGAGCAGGGTGTGTATGCCTTCAAAAGGATGATTTTAGAAGAGTTGTTCAGTAGTGGCTTGGAAAAAAATGGAAAATGAAATGGCATGATGCCAGGTATGCATGTCTAGCGCAAATTAGGTTTATAACAAGTATGAAGGCTATCCAATGCTTAATGATGGCCTACTAAATTACAAGGGAAGATTGTATATTCCAAATTGTGATGACTTGAAGAGGTTCATAATGGATGAACTACACAAAATACCATATATTGGTCATCCTGGTTATCAGAAAATGATCACGTCCACTAGGAAACTATTTTATTGGCCCAGACTGAAAAAGGACAGATGATTACTTAGTTAAGTGTCTAGAATGTCAGCAAGTCAAGGAAGAGCACTGGAACCCAACAAGGTTGTTGTATCCCCTACCAGTTCTCGAATGTAAATGGGAAACCATCTCCATGGATTTCATCACATGATTACCAAGATCAACAAAATAGAATGATGCCATCATGGCAGTTGTGCACAAACTGAGCAAGTCTTCTCACTTCATACCCGTCAAGTGAACTTGCAAGGCAATAGATATTTACATCGTTTTCATGAAGGATATATTTAGACTGCATGGAATGCCTAAGGAAATTATATCTAACAGAGATACAAAATTTACTTCAAACTTTTGAAAATCTTTGTTTGTTGGTTTTGAAACAAAATTTCTCTTTTGTATAACTTATCACCCTCAAACTCATGGGAAGAAAGAGAGGGTAACCCAAGTGCTAGAATAGATGTTGAGGATGCATGTAATACATCAACCTAAGTGGGAGGACTACCTACAACTAGTAGAATTTTCCTACAACAATGGCTATCAAGAGTCATTAAAACTGAGCCCTTTTGAATCCCTTTATAGAAGACAACACAACATTTCAATCAGCTGAAACAACCCAACAGACATAGTTACAATCGGGCTAGATATGCTAAAGGAAATGGAAAAAGTAATTCAGATAAGAAAAAATATGAAGATAGCCTAGGATAAAAAAAAATATATGCAGACATGAAAAGGGATCCTAGTGAGTTCAAAGAAGGGGATCATGTGTATCTTCGAGTTGGAACTAGGAAAATATATTTGAGGATGGGAGCTTGTGCCAAGCTGGCACCTAGGTATTGTGGATGCTTTGAAGTTTTGGATAGAGTGGGACCAATATCCTATCAGATAGAAATTCCTCCCATAGTGAAGGCAGATAATGTTTTCCATGTTTCTTTATTAAATAAGTATGTACATGATTCTAATCATGTTATTGACTGGTCTATTATTCAGGTGGATCCCGAGGGATAGTTCCTACAAAAACCTCAATGCATAATAGATAGGAAGTAAACCCCACTCAGGAACAAAACCATTACACAGGTCAAGGTGCAGTGGAAACACTTTGGACCAGATGAGGCTACATAGGAAATGGAGGATGCCATGAAGAAAACATATCCATTTTTGTTTACTTATGTAAATAAATATCACATCGATAGATAAAACATCGAGGACGTTGTTCCTTTAAGGGGGAGGGGATTGCAATCGCCCTGTTTCCCCTAGTTTGTAAATATAAATATAACTGTACAAGAGACTATGGTGGAATAAATATGTGTGAATGTTTTATTCTACGAACCTTTGTATAAAAGGTTCAATGTATGATTTTTTTTTATTAATAGAAATTGGTTATGTGTTGCACAACTTCTAAAAGGGGGGTAGTTTTCGAAGATAGACCATGGATGTTATGACAAAAATGGTGAGGGAAACAAAGAATGGTTAAGATGACCCTAAAAAACTAGTACCTACTATGATCCAGGTGGATATCGGTGGCCACCCACCTTTTCGGACTCACTCAAAACAATTTTCTGGCAATTTTGGCAGTTTACCATTTTTAGCAGTTTTTAACTTCTGGGGCCATTTTGAGGGCCTTAATGAAGGTTTTTCGGGATAGATCTTCTCAATGATATAATAAGGCTCCTATTGATCCCCCAAAATATATCTCCTCGATGATACATTTCCAATGGGATATCATGCGCCTAAAACGGAGATCGTATGCAAAAGTTACGACCCCGGGAAGTCGATGTACTAACTTACCCAAACGGGGCCCACATGAATTTTGGCACTTCATCCCCTAGGGTTAGGTTTTTGGATTTCTAGGGTTTTTGAAATTTATTTTTATTGTAAAAAATTCCTTCATAGCCTCATTGTAATCATGTTCTTTCGAACGAGCGCAATCGTCACATCTCTTCTTAGAGATAAGCCGCCACCATTCCAACAAACTTGTTTTTCGCTGCATTTTACAGTTCGAACTTATTTCCTTATTGAATAGAAAACCAATTTTAATGTATCTCTATTATTCTATGTTAAGAATATTTTAATAATTTGTATTCATGTTTTTCTTCTCATAACATCTCGATCAGTGGTATCAGAGCGGTCTACTCCTTGTCGTCTTAATGCATGTCCCCAACGAGGTCGGGGTATAAAGAATTGGGTGTCAAGCTTGTTTCTCTTCAGGAAAAAATATCTCACATGCCCAAGAAATCTATCATGGTAGGAGAAAATAAAAATATGATGGGACAAGAGATCCTTTCAAAATGTTTCTTGAGGAATCCCTCACACAATAGAGGAACAATATGATGGATAGTTTCACGCATATCCTTCGGCGACTACCAACAGGAGACACATCTTGCTCGAGCGAAGGCGTTGTCCCATTCAAGATACAAATCAACTTCAATATTCCTATATTTGAAGGTCATATAGACAAATATGTTGTAGACAAGTGGTTGAATCTACTAGAAGGGTATTATTCTATCCAAAACTTTTCTAATAGAAAAAATATTACTTTTTCACTCCTCAAAGACGTTCCCCATGTAAAAGATTGGTGGGAAACTTTCTGTGAGAAAAAGGAAACATAGGAACCCTCATTATTTACATTCGTGGCCATCTAGGAATCCTTCAAGGATGTTATTAAGAAACAATACTACCCTGTCAGAAGTTATGATGACTTGTATACCAAATGGACCACACTGTGGCAAGAAAGAGACCAAGCAGTGCAAGAGTTCACACATATCTTCCATACCTTGCACAACAAGTTGGGTATGAAATATTCAGAGTGAAATTTGGTGCTCAAGTATCACAGTGCTATGCATATATACATTCATACTAAAATGGAATTTCTAAACACGTCTTCCTTGGGCACAACCTACTGATATGCCATCAAAATCGAGCAAAAGCTCAAACAAAAGACACAACAATTTGGGCCTGGGAACCGCACACAGCAAAATCTAGGAAGGGATGACCCCAACCCATAGAACAAAGGACAAGGAAAATATGGACAGTATCAGGACAACCATTCGAAGCCACAAGAAAATAAGGACACCAGAAAGACAAAGAAATATATCAGGAAGTGGTGCAACTTCAATAAGATCCCTTGGCATAACACTATTGACTTCCGCTCAAAGCAGTCGACGATGGCTGAAGTGAAATCCTCTGAATCAAATGCAAGTTTTGAATCTAATCCAAAACTATAAAGTGGGAGATGGATCATTGAAGCAAAACCTAGTGCCACCGTTGCTACCACCAAGCTCCAACATGGTGAACCAGATGAGCCAGAAGAAGGTGAGTGCCTCTTCCATTCACAGATGTGGGTAAAAGGAACCCTGTTTCACTTCATCGTTGATAGAAGTAGCCAAAAGAACCTCATCTCAGTAGAGTTCATCAAGTGGTTGGCCCTACCGAAACAACCGCACCCACATCCCTACAACATTGGATGGATCTACAAAGGAAGTGATCTTTGCATTAGCCAACAATGTCGACTGTCATATGACATCAAGACCTTCAAAGATTATTTATTGTGTCATGTCTATCCTCTCGAAGTTTGTAATTCTATTTTGGGCCAACCTTATTTATGGAAATGTTATTTTGTATATGAGTTTAGGCCTCATATTTTTATTATTATTTTGAACATGAAATTGTATAGGATACCTGAGGAAGTCCCTCCTAGTGATATTTCCTTGATCTCTTCCAAGAAATGCAGGAAGGTCGTCTCTCCAACTAGGAAATTTGTCTTCTTCGTGATTCACTCTCAGAGTGAGAGAAATATCGCAGCCACATACAGGGCCTCCGCGACCGATCTCTCCACACAACAGAAACAAGTGGATAAGGTCATGAAATAATACTCAGATATATTCTCCTCTCCTAACGGGGTACCTCTACACTTTTAGGTCAGGCATCTCATCGATATGACCCCAGGTGCACCGCTAACAATGGACCAATCTACGATCGCTCTTTATTAGAAAATGAGGAGATCAAGAGGTAGATCCAAGACCTGATCCACAAGGGGAGCATATGTCCCAACTCATTTCCTTGTGGGAGCCCAATCATGTTGGTGTAGAAGAAAGAAAGGACCTGATGACTTTGCATTGATTATCGAGCCCTGAATGAAATCACAGTCTGAAATCGATACCTTATTCCCGAATCAATGACCTCCTTGATCAAATCATGGGATCCAAATAATTTAGTAAGATTGATTTGAAGTCTAGATACCACCAAGTCTCAATAGAATAGATAGATGTAGGGAAGATTTCCTTCAAGTCAAAAGAAGGACTTTTTGAATGGCTAGTGTTATCACTGAAATTTCATCCACACATGGTTACAAGAATTCAACATTGTCAAACAGTAATAAATTCATCCATCGACCTGAATTAACACAAAAGAATTCATAAAGGGTCAAAAACTATACAAAATAGTGAAAAATTGAAGGGTGCTATGAAGACACTAGGCGTGCGCGCACATGCACGAAACATGAACGCAAAAATCGCGCACATGCGCACGATGCATGACTGTTATTGAAAAAATCCACGCACCTCAGAAACGACGCATTTATGAGAGTGGTCGGCCTCCCACCCACTTCTGGTTCAGATCCCAAGTTAATTCGACACTCAAATCTGGACTGGATTCGCCTGGATGGCTGGTCAAATAGCTACAAATGCCCTAATTAGCCTCTTTACACACTACAAATTAGTTGAACAATAACTCAAAGGAATGCTATAAAAAGGCCATGGATACACTTCATTTTTCAAGGAATTAAAAGCAAAGTTATGCTGCCATTATTCTCTTGAGGACTCTATCCTTGCGAAGAGTATACTTGCATCATTTCATTGGGAAATCCATCTCACCCCTTGAGTGGATTAGCAAATAATTCTTTCACCATTTTCATTTTTATTTGTTGTAAGAAGAGCTTACTTGTGGGGGTCCAAGAGCCCTCCCTTGGAGGAAGAAGGGACTCATAGTCCCCTTGCTTCTCGGTGTTTTCTTTCAATAATATCAGCCTTATCATTGGTGACATGGGTCTCATTGTTCTTTTTGTCTGTATGTCCCTATGCTTATAAATTTAGTTGTTATTTCATTTCTTAGTTTAATTCTTAGTTTTTGTTTTATATTTCTTTTTCAAACCTTTTCCCTTGCAGTTGTCTTTCTCAGCAAACCCAAATGAGCTTGCAAGCACCTCTATTTTTCTCAATAAGGTGACGAAAGAGGCGCAACAGATTGGCGACTCCAATGGGGAAAGGTATCAATTTCCTACCCCATTTGGTTTTTTCTAGCTCTTATTTTAGTTTGTTTAACTTGCAAGTGCACTAACCAGCCTAAGCCAAGCTGCCAGTCAACCAATTCCAAGTTGAATTGAGAGAAATCCATCCGGATTTTTCATTCTTGACCATTTGTCACCTGTGCATGGGTTTTTAGCCCATAGATGCGCATCGTGCACACATGCGCTTAAGTCACATTTATTTTCTGCGCACGTGCGCTTATTGACTTTTCTCTATTCGCGCACATGCACTCTGTGCGCCTCTGTCTCCACTGAGACCCACGCATCTGTGCAAAAATTCACATTGTAAAGTTGTTGAGATGTGGGGAAGGCCATTTTCCTTCTTAAAAATTATTTCAAGCATGTTTTAAAGATACACCACACTTATTCCCCTCATCATATAAAGGGGTTGGTCAAAAACATATAGGCACTTTGGGGGTTAAAATCAATTTCCTCTTTTGCTTTCATTTTCGCCACATGGATAGCTTGGTTTGACTCAAAATATAAGTTGTCAATCATTTTTAATCACATTTAACTTTCATTGGGACTAGAAGTTGAATAAAAATCTCTTAGTATGCTCTTCTCTCGCACCTCCAAGCGATCCTGAGAATCAGAAAAAGATTGGGAAATGAATTCATCTCCCTTAAGAACATTAAAACCTTTAGGAGAGGACAACAACCCTTCTTGGGACTCCTCTTGGTTTACTTTTTCAAACACATCTTAATATTGTAACGGGCCCATACATGACCACATGCTAAAAAGATAGGATAGTGTTGAAATTTTCTTTCTTAGATCAAATCACTAGGGAAGTTTGAAGGTTTTGTAACTGGGCCCATACATGTCCACATGATCAATCTAGGATAGTTTCAAAGATTTTCTTAGATTACATCACAATAGGGAGTTAAAGGGATAGTAACGGACCCACATGTCCACATGCTAGCTTCCTAGGGACTTTTGAATTACGCAAGGTTTTACCAAAGGCACTTTGTTAATTAGGTAATCAACACTTGTAAGGACCAAGCGAAGTCCACATGCAACAAGGTGACACCTAATTCACTAAAAATTGGCACATTTTCACTCACACACAAAAGTCACTTATCACTCACATAGTTTCTTCTTGGAACGTGGAGGTCAAAGTAAGTTTACTCCAAAGGGTTTCTGAAAACACACCACCCTTTTCTTGACAAAACTATCCACTCCCATTTTAAATCAACGAGGTTGGTTCAGACCCCCAACCTCTCAAAACAAATACATCTAAAAATTTTCTAAAAATCTCACCAAGTTTTTCTCCACAGGAGGTGCCAAAAGAAATGTTTTATTCTAGGTAGGATTTCG